>VYZR01032839.1:42927-59259 GCA_013400675.1 Oxylabes madagascariensis
CCCCGCCGCCCCCGCCCGCCGGTCGGCGCGGCCGTGCCTCGTTGTTCCCCCCCGCGCCGGGCCGCGGAGCGGGGCCCGCCGCGCTCCCTCCGTGCCCGGGCCGTCCGCCTGCCGCAGCCGCTCGCGTCTCCTCGGGCGGCCGCTCGCCGCGTCCTCCCCGAAATAGGCTCCCCTCCGCCAGCGGCTAAGTAGAAGTGCTGCGCCGGAGGATGCGGCCGCTGTTGCTGGAGGGAGTTGGGCACTTTTGGCATCATGGAGGTGGGAAGGAGAGGGGCCGACACCGGAGGTTCGTCCCCGTGGGGAAAGCGCCCTCGGGGGCGGCCGGTTTTGCGGCCAGAAGTGACAGGGGCGCCTTGCGGCCGCCACGGAATGACTGCAACTTTCTCCTGTCCTCCATCACGCCTTCGATGATAATATTTTTCTCCTCCCTCCCCTGCTCCTCCCCTCTTGTGTTACACCGACAGCGACAGCAGGGTGTTGTGGGTGTTTGCAGGGAATATCTGTATGAAGGTTATGAGCAAACAAGTCCCTTCGCTGTTCCCTTTCGGGTATTGTCTGCTTTTCCTCCTTGTGTTTTGTTGCCACAAGATGTAGCAGTTTTACAGCTAGTGAGTTGCTCGGCGCTTTTAGCTAAAATAACTACTTGCTGAACGCCAGTTAGTGGCGGAGGAGAACTTTTATGCAGAGATACTTGCACACCGAACAGTTGTATAATTTTAATTGATTTGCCCCAGTTTAATGAATACCATTTCTTGTAGCATCTGCAAAACGTCATCGCCCAAGCAGGAAACTTGCTAACTTGAAGTAGTTGCGAAGATGGGGAGTCTTTGTTTTTTAGGTCTTCCTGTAGTTGCTTGCTTGCTTTTTGGGTTTTCTTGGTTGTTTATTTTTTTTTTTTTGGTTGATAAGCAGTGTAGGGACTTGGCAACAGGGATTCGACATCCTGAAAACGTATAATGCAGTGTGGTTTCTCCATTTTCCACACCAGTAGTTGTCAGACTTGTATCACTCTGTGTCACTTTTGCACACGCTCCTGCAGGTAGATTGACATGAAATGCTCTAGAAAATACCTGGGAAGGAATTATGGTATATGTTAAAAATGCTGAGTAAAGTGGCAGGCATTTTGTGCTCATCTTCTCTGGGAAGCCAGAGCCGTTAGAAAAATGATGACCACCAGCCAAATCCTTAGTTTTAAGTTTATTGAGAGTAGGTTTCTTCACTGTTGCAACTCTTGTTATGAATATGCATGCAGGTAATATGTATGTGTAGGATATTTTTGGATGTATTTCAAATGCCTGCCATACAAGCTTCAAATGATTATTGCTGTATAAATTATGTATCTATTTATTTTATGGAGGTCCTTGACTACCTCTATTGAGATAAGAAAAATATTTTTTGCGAAACCCGTTTTTAATATGATGATTATGCTATTTACGTTTCTCTTTCTTACAGCTCACGCTGTTGGATTTTTCTGGGTACTGTAATTTGCATCCTCTAATACAGATTATGGAGTTAAAAGTAATCAAAACCTTGGTGTACCTTGGTGTTTGCTTGGTACTGTAATGTGTTGTATTTCCTTGGTGTTCCTGGGTTGCATTTAAATTGTGTGTCCTCACTAGGTAGCTCTCTTTGAAAAGGAGCATAAGCTGCCATGTTTGGGTTTATGTTTTGCATTCATGCTTGTGGGATGTTATCAACACATCTTACTTTATGTATGTATGTTTTACAAAGAAGCATCTTGACGGAAACCAATAAGCCCTGAAATACAAATACATTAGTATGTTTATAGACATTGGCTTATATATGTGAGAGATTGCTGCCAGATCAAACTAATAAGCATGGAATATTTGCAGTGCAGTGTGTTTATAGGAGCCTGTGCCATCATCAATTCTAAACTTGTGATACCTTGTGATGTTAATGGAGCTTGTGAGTTTTGGAGCAGTGCACAAGGCTGCCGGCCCATGCTGGATCACAGCTGCATCGCTGCTGGTGCCAGTTTTGAGTGGGTAATATTTACCGATACAGTGCATTTGGCACTTGTGCAGGGCTTCTTTCCCAGCCTGGCCTTCTTGTTTGTGGATTAAAATCCCTTTGGTTGGCTCCTGAGAGAGTTATGTCCCTGTTGCCTTTGGAAGTGCAGACCTTCACAGAGTGTGCCACATGTGCTTTGGTTGATCTGACCTCACCTGTGGAGGTCTGGTACCAGCTCACATGTCTCACATGGGCATTTGAAGATTCTGGTTTATTAAGAGCAGAAACCCTCAACACCTTGACTTAGGAAGTTCTAAAAGTATTTTTGTAATCTCTAGTAGGAAAAAAGCAAAAAAGAAAAGTTCTGGCATATATAATGATTACACGAACACATTTTTTTAAAAATGGCTATACCTTATCAGTATCAAAAGAGACTACCTGGAAAATATGGGCAAAATTAGAGGAAATAATATTTTTAAAATATTATAATCTTTTAAAACGCGCTGTAACATTGCAGCAACATTTTCCGTTGGATGTTTTCTTCTATATCTTGATCTAGAGTGGCCTCATTGCTCTCCTGTATTGATTTGATTTTATGTTTTGAGGTTTTGAAATGAAAAGACTGGACTGGACTTGAATACGGTTGCAGCTATACACTTCTACTGTATGAGAACTATCTCTTGTTTGCATTTTAGTGTAGCTTGTAAATGTCTGTCGTTCTGTCAGTTGTTTTATATACCCATAACTTACATGTGGTATATGTGGTCACTTAAGAGCCCTGCAGTAGATGTTATCAGGAATTTAGGAGGACTGTTATGTGGTATTATTTTACATACTGTATGTGTGGTTGTGTGACTTAAGTCTTGTGCCATGGCTCACATAATTGCAGTCACACAATTTCCTGTTGGAAGTTTCTTGATTTTTGTCTGCTTTATGTGTGTAACTAAAAATATTAAAGCACATACCTGCAAAGTGCTGTTTCGTAAATGGAGAATGTTCAGGCCGATGCTGACGAGGCAGTCAGAAGAGATTCCATAGATTGCTTTGGGTTGGAAAGGACTGTAAAGATCATCTAGTTCCAACCCCCTGCCATGGGCAAGGACGCCTCCCACTAGACCAGGTTGCTCAAAGCCCCATTCAGCTTGGTCTTGAACACTTCCAGAGATGCAGCAGGCCCAACTCCACAGCTACTGGAGGGTCAACCTGTTCCAGAGTCTCACCACGCCCAAAGTAAATAATTTATTCCTAATATCTAATCTAAATCTACTCTGTATCAGTTTAAAGCTGTTGTCCCTTGTCCTATTCCTTCATGCTCTTGTAAAAAGTCTCTGTCCATCTTTCTTATAGGCCCCCTTTAGGTACTGGAAGGTGCTCTAAGGTCTCCCTGGAGCCTTCTCTTCTCCAGGCTGAACAACCCTAACTCTCTTAGCCTGTCTTCATAGCAGAGATGCTCCAGCCCTGTGATCATCTTCATGGCCTTTGTCTGGGTTTTTCCAGCGGGTCCGTGTCCTTCCTTGCTCTCCAGGTGGGGTCTCAGCAGAGCACAGTGGAAGGGCAGAATCCGCTCCCTTCATGTTCTAGACATGCTGCTTTTGGTGCAGCCCAGGACATGGTTGGCTCACTGGGCAGTGCTGCAGCATCTGGTAATTAAGCCTAATGCTTTGTAAGTTATTTTTTGTATGTGCTGTTAGCTTTCTGTACTCTACTAAAAGCAAAATAGAATGCAAAATAGAACTTTGAATTAACACAAGAGGAATGCAAATGTCAGTTTTCAAATTGGAGCCCAAATTAATATATGATGGCAAAATGGTAAATAAACTTATGCCATGTATTTGACAGTCTTTAAAGAAGTTATATTGTATGGGTAGCAAATTTTGTTGGTAACTTTTTTCTTAAAATTTGATAAATGTGTATTGTTTGTATTTATTGTTACCTAAAATGTGATGGTGGTTGTGTGTCTGAGCACAAAAGTACAGTTTAGTTCCTCCTTGATTTTCCAGTCTAGAAAATGCTTCTAGATGTTGTATCTGTATGCTGCATACCATATATTAGTCCATTAACATGAAAGCAACCTGAATCTTACTAAAACTTCCAGAGTTGTTGTTTTCCTGTTGTTTGCATGTAGAGTAAAACCTCAGTTACTTTGTTTGTTGTAACAGGAAGTTCTCAGTAATTTTGTTCGTTTTTATCATTCAACTGTAGATGAAAAATTTTATGGATTTGGCCAGTTTATATGGGAACAGAGAAGAACAGGAACACTTCTTGTATTTTAAAATTATGGCATATTTTTACTCAGAATGAGCACAGCAATCATAAAAGGTTATTTAGGCTGGCTGTAGCATGAGCAGGTGTTGTCTGAGATTAATGTTGTGCCAGTGATAGACAGAAATTCTAGCTTATGTTATTATTGCTGGTTTTGTTGAAGATGTGATTCTTGTAGTAAGCTGATGCTTATGCCAAATTCTTTGGAGATTTTGTAGCATGTCCAAATGAGAAATGGCAAAGGAAACCTTTTTTAGCACAGGTCCTTGTTTGAATCTGCTTTTCTAAAAGACAAGTACTGTAGCAAATAGAGTAAATTAGGCAACCTGGCCACCTGTTTTGTTTTAATTCTGTTTTATTCTGCCTGGAATGGAATTTTCCATTAACCTAGTCCATTTTAAATGGAGAGGGAATCAGTATAGGGATAGAATATTTTTATTTATTATCTCCATTCAAATAAAAAACTTGTTATTTCTCCCATTCTTTTTTTTCCCCTCTATGTTTTTTTCTTGTTTGCGTTTTCTTTCAGCAAGTCATTTTTTTTCCACCAAGCTGAAGTAAACTTGCTTGTTAGTAGTGACTGTAGTCTGCAGTTACTCTTGACATTTGTTTAGATTTTCTTAGAGCCTGATGACCCTATATGATTGCAAAATACTGTTGTGACGGCTGGGAAACACTACCGTATATGGTACATCATGATCAAGGTTCTGTAGAATTTTGCTACCTTAGGAATTGAGATTATGGTAATATGACAGGCTTAATTAATCCTTTATGCTTTTTGTGTTCTTGGTATAAAGTTGTGTTTTGAAGTGCTACTTGCTCCCAATCCATTTACTCCCATACTAAATTTTTTGCTTCCATGCTGAGCTTTTTTACGCAAGAAAAAATGTTGAAGTTAGTAAATTGTTTTTATGCAGTAGAGTAGTTCCTGAACTATAGCTAAAAAACATAAAAGCACACAAGTGGGAGGAAGAAAAGCTTTATGAAGTTTTTTTCTGTTTGGCTTGGTGTGTTTCAGTAATAAAAGAGGAAAAGGGAAATTTGGGTTGCCAAATTGCTCTGAGTGGATATGAAGGTGGGTAGAGGAAGAAGAGTGGTTAGGATTTCTGTTGAGAATGCCAGTACTTCAGTTGTGATCGTTGGAGAGCAGTTAAACAGAAGCTGGCCACCATAATATAACCCAGTTTTTCAGGTGTTGCAAGTGGAAAACTTGTAATAGTTGCTGAAAATAACAAGGAACTACTGCACTTTATGTTCAGTACTTAAGGACAAAGTTCGCTAGGAGTAGGGAAGCATTAGTGAGCATCAGAAGGTATTTTGGATCCTACATTTCCCATCGCCTTGACTCCATCCTTATTGAGATGCTGTGTTTGGGATAGGAAGTAAGAGTCTACTTCATTCCCAGGCACCTTCTCTCTGGAGGTCTTACTCCTTTCTTTCATTCCTGACCAGAGCGCTGGAATATACCAGCAGAAAAATCTTGGCACCTAGGCTTTCCTGGGGCGGGATGTGGTAGGTGGCAGGAACATGACTGTTTGTAGACTTTAATCCACCTCAGACTTAGTCCTGGAAGAAGGGAGCAGAAGGTCTTAAGTGAAGTTGGACAAGCAGAAGATGCTGGGAGAAGACTGGGACTGTGTGACCCTTTGGGATGGGTCCATGCTGGAGGGATTGACTGAAATCAGAGTGACTCTATTATTAATTTTAATCATGACTTAAATCAGTGAGCAGGAAACCCTGATTAAATAATTGTTTTTAATTTTATTTTGCATTTGTGCTTAATTATTTTTCCTAAAGAAAAGTTGATTCTAATTGGTCTAATTTGATCATACCTCTTGCTAGGAAGGAGGGGACACATCTATATGCATTTATTTGAGGCGTTATGCAGCTTAGATTCTTAATGTTTAAGAGATATAATTCCCCATGCTTTAGACAGCTTTTAGCTAACTTTGTTAGTTAAATAAAATGAGTTCTAATTGTGCTATGTACATAATAAGAAACAAATATATCCAAATGTGCTTTGCATTTAAACCAGATAAAGGATAATTGTCTGTAGTTTGTGAAATGAGTCAATTACTTCGGTGACCGTGCCATGCGAAATTTGGAGTTAATAGGTCAAATCCAGTTTCCAGTCCTTCATGTTCTTCATTTGGAAGAGAAGGCCAGGCTTTCCTGCTTTCCAAGTTGTTGGTTGCTCTTCAGCAGTTCTGAGTAACCGAACTACTGAAGTGGTTGAACAAATGAAAATGGCCGAAGCAGTTGCTGGTGAAAGCTGATCAAATTCCTCCAAACTCCAGGCAGCTCACCCACAGCTTCCAGCGAAGTGATGGTCTGTCTGCCAGCTGAGCATTAAAGTTTATAATGTTTGAATGTATTTTTCTCTTTTATGAATTTAATAGATCATAAACTTTAAACATTACCATAGATTCTTATTGCTCCAAGCTTCGATTAAACATTTGGTGCTGAAGCGTATTTTTAAAATACACAAATAAGAAAAATTGCCTGTCTTGTGCTCAGTAGCTTTATCTGGAAAGGCTCTGAAGCTGACAACTGTCCTCCAAGGATTTAGAGGGACAGCTAGTGATTGTTGGGTGACTGCACAACTGTGACAGGAATCTGGTCACTTTGGAGTGGGAAAGTTAATTTACTGGAGCTTTTGTGTGAAACTGGACATCATGGAGAAGGTTAGTATTCCCTAGGGTCACCTCTGCTTGCTGAGAGGTGACAGCAGGAGCATTAAGCGAAGTATCTTCATCATATCTGCAATTTTATGTAGGTGGAAACTTGAGGCTGCAGTGCTTTCTTTATAATATCCTTAAGAACAAAGCACTCTGAACTTTGTATTTTAAGAGATGGGGATGGTGGTAAGAAACTCCAGTGTGCCTTTTACAGGAAATGAAGACTGACCAATAGTTATTTGGGGGATTGAGGAATACTAGATTCCATTTCTCTGGACTTCTAATTGATCTACACCTATAAGAGAAAAATAACAAATTTTTTTGAGGAATAAAGGAAATCCTGATGCTTTTAGAAAAATCTTTTGTATAATGTCACATACCCCCAGCCTTTTAGCTATTGAATTTTTTAACTACCTTGAACTGAAAGCACGTAGATATTTCAAGCACCGTGTCTTGCATCTGTAACTTTTGGTGGATTGCGTTTTTTTTCATAAGTGAACAAACTTCTGAACTATATGCTGAAGGGCAAGGAATTGGAAAGTAATCTTACAAATAGAAATACAAGTTTCATAAGTCCTGCAAGTCTGAAACAGTATAATTTAGATCCTGGTCTTCCACTGGGGGACTCTGATGCTCTTGGGATGATGCAGATTGAACAGCGGAGGTGTTTCCCATTTCTGTTCTCCACCATGGAACTCTTTGGCCCCTTAGTTCTGTGGAGACAAATTCAGATGATGCTGTAAGTAGGGTTTATAATACTTCTTTTTTTCACTCCTATGGCTTAGACTAATCCAACCTGTACACTACATAGCTGCATTTGGTAAATATTGGCGTTTTTCTAGTTAATGGTATATTCTCATAGGTTCCAGAGTTTTGTCCTAAATTTTGCAACAGTATTTTAGCCAATCTTAGTGTGAGTCCTTACTACTTTGCCTCTCAAGGATGTCATAGCCTTTGTTATTTCTTAGATTATTCTTAGTAGAAGTGATGAGAAAAGTAGTGTCCTTTAAGAAGTTGATATTTCATTATTAAGCAATTGAAAATAAAATCCACACATTATTAATAATAATCACTTTAAGATCTGTAGAATATTCAAGAGTGGTGGTAGTCCGGGGAGTATGATTATCTTTGTAAAGTAAGTTGTTTCTTTTTTAAACTGTGATAGCAGTCATTATAAGGAATGGTTTTATTGGTATTACTAGGGTTTTTCTTTGGTTTTTTTTTGTTTTTTTTTTCAGGGGTCTTTGGCAATTCAGTTATTTCTTGAACGGTGGCTGTTTGGAAGTGGTTGTTGTGTCTTTGATACATATTTTAGAAACTTCTTGACTGTTAAATCAATGTCATGGTTTAGTTTCAGTAGTTTTAATCACAGTACTAAGGTTTGGTAAGAGGCTCTCTTGTAAGTTCTCCACAAGCTTTAACTCTGCATAAAGTGAAGTAATTCTTCTTATAGTACTTGTGTTCTTAGTCTTATGAAGGGTCATTATGAGGAGTGAGATTTTAATATTTTAAAGTTACAAGTAGGATTCAAATAGAAGTAATTCCTGAAGATGCAGGTTTAGAATTCTTAAATGAGGTTTAAAAAGCACTTTCTGCTGCGCGTGTTATGGCCTCAGTATGTGGTTGCTTTTTTGAAGTTCGTTGCTTATTTAATTTACTTATACAATCAGATTGTATATTGCCTCTGTAATTGAATTGTATTATTAAATGATTGTGATACAAATAATGCTTGAGAGAAGTTGCACCAGTATTCAAACTGAAAAGCAGATGTCATGTTGGTCTTCCTTGTTAGGTGGTACTTTGTATTCTGCGTCCATACATGATTTTTTTTCAGTTGCTTGCTTGATACGCGCTACCATATCCAGAACATGCAAGTGGTTACTATTAAGGAAGCAGCAGTTTTATATGTCCTGAATGTACGCATTTTTGTATACGCACAAACTGTTGTCTTAGTGAACGGTTTTGTCATTGGGAGTACTAATGTTGCTGTTAGGACCCTGCATTTCGCAAAGACTCTCATAAACAAGCTAAACTTACGCAAAGATTTCAGCTGCTTTTTAGTAAAAATATTCTAAATTCCTGTTGTTTATTATTACATACCTCTTAAAAACTTGTTTCATTTTTTTGAATATGTAATTTTGTTAAATCTGATGATGATTGCAGATGGTACAAAGTTTGGCAGCTGGATTAATCATGCTAATT
The DNA here is from genome assembly GCA_013400675.1 of Oxylabes madagascariensis. NCBI lineage: Eukaryota > Metazoa > Chordata > Aves > Passeriformes > Timaliidae > Oxylabes > Oxylabes madagascariensis. The sequence continues at coordinate 52,041 of VYZR01032839.1, forward strand.
TTGCCATATCATGAGTTTTAGTTTTTGGTATCGTTTGCTTTTAAATAGAAGAACAGAAACGTGTAAAGTTCACAACAGTCTGGTTGTGTGTTAGATGATACATTAATACTGTGTTTCTTGTATTTTCTCCCTATTCGTTATACTTGAAACATATATCATAATTTGGATATAAAATAGTAACGCTATGACAATGAAATAATCTCCAGTAAATTACCCTAATAGTGATGGGCTTTGGGGTTTTTCCCCCCATGTTGTGTGATTGCTAGTTGACCTGATTTGTTCTCTTGGCTAAATCACAACGTGCTGTTCTCTGAGCCTTTCACTTGTTTTTTTCTTCCAGAGAAGTGCAAACAACAGGCACCAGTCTCTGCCAGCGTCTGACACCACCTTCCTGCTGTTTCCCTTAAATCTTTCTCTTCAAGTTTGTTTGAACCAAAAAGCAAAAAAAAAAAAGAGAAATGTTTACTGCTATTTTTACTATTTTTTTTTGTGTGTTGTTCTTGTGGCTTTGAAATCCCGTCTTTCTAAGGGAAGCGAGCAGTGAGGCAGCAGTACCAGTGACTGTCAGGAGTTGCAGAATTTGGGGTATGCCACCATCCCTGCTGTCCCTGGGTGGGATGTGTGCTCACTCCTACACCACCAGGTCACTCAGCCTGCCTTTTCCCGCTGCCAGCTTCCCTTGTGACTGGTGCTGGACTGCAAGGATGGCCTCCAGTACCATCCTGCTTCTCTGCTTCCCCTGTGCTTCTCCAAGCAGTGGTCCTCCTGCTCAGTTTTCGTTTGTGCATGCTGCTGATGTTGCTGGCAGGAGGGCAGTCTTTAGATACAGGGAGTGGGTCGGTGCAGTAGGAGCCGGAACCTTCTGGATGTTTGACCTCCCAGGCTCAGCTGGAGGTGTGCTCAGTGGCACGGTGGTGCAAGGATGTACCCAGGAGTCTCCATCCGTGTCCCTCAGTACTTCACCGTGCGGGAGCTCTCCTGCTGTAGTGCTGGCAGCAAGGGTGAGTGCTTTATGCACTTAGGATTTTGCAGTCACAGGCACCTGTGCCTAGAAAGACTGGAGAGGAATGCTTGTTTATCTGAGGTATTAAAGTCCTCACTGACCACCAGTTACCACTTGAGAAAAGATGACCCTGTTTTAAGGTTGTTGCGGGTAATAGTTCAAATGAGAGATTTTTGGGAAATAACAGATGTTGTTAGTGTTTTTTCAGTCTTTAATGAAGTTGCTCATGCTTTTTTAGGTTTAAGTTAAGACAGATTGTTATAAGTGCTTTTTTTTTAGATCCATTGGGTCGTGGAATTTATTTGGTTCATTGTATCAATGATCCAAAGTTAGTGAGTGGAAGAGCTTATTTCTGAAAAATAAGCCATTTTTAGTGGAGTTTTCCCGTTTGGTAAATAATCTTCTTAGCACGTAGTACTCACAGAACAGTATTTTGTTGTGTGAAAGCAGTAGATGAAAGCAGTGAATCAGTGTTTCTGGTAACTACCAAAATAAGGTAGCATGACTGTCTATTAGGAATGGGACAGGTTTCGTTAGAGACTAGACTGATTTTATTTTAACAGTTAGACCCAAACCTGTCTGGTGTACCCAGTTATTTGTGTTGCTATTTGTTACCTTGTATTTAGAAGTGTTCCCGTGGTTAGACTTTATCACCTGTTGATATTTACTGTGGCAGTGCAGGAGCTGAAAGGGACGTGGCTGCCAGCTCTGGGGGCATGCGTGTGTGTGTGTTGGCCCTGCTGGCGGTGGTAGCTCCCACTGGGCACAGGCAGGGCGAGGAGGGCAGCTTCCAGCTCAGCCTGTTTGCTCTGCTGTTGGTGAAACTTTCTCCTTACTAAGGTGTTTTTATTCAGTTGTTTTGAGTGGTGCTTAAGGTTTTGTCACTGAGACAGCTCGTTAAAGCAGTAGTCTGGGGTGGGGAGTAGTGTGGTGGATACCCCCATGCACCTGGGGACTTGTCAGGGCCTTGGCTGTGTCTTAACTGTAAGGCAATGATCTCATTTGGACTGTTTGTGTTTCCTTACTTATGGAGATAAGCCTGGTCTGGTTCTGGGTCCTCTCAAGTTCCTCACGTTTGGTGATAGATGTATTCAGTTCTAAAGCATTTTCCATGTGGTTAGCTGTGCTTAGTTAGCCCAGAGTGGATCAGTCATGTTAAATGTGCACCAGATAAAGAACATCCCAGTTTGTCACATGTTGGTATAAGGTGTGCTGCTGCCTCCCACTAGTGTGGTCTGTTCTGTCTCTGTTAAGTCAGCTGCAGGAAGTAGGCTCCACAAAGCCCGCTTTAACCATGCAAGGGATTTCATGGTACTCCCCTGCCTCTGGTGTGAGCTATTTTAAGGAGAAATCCTGCTTTATCTCCTGTCAGATGGGGAGGAGAGGTTGGATCACTCTTTTTTTTTGCTGAAATTATGCCTACAGTGGGCCACAGAAGGCAGTGTAACATCCTTATCCCTTAAGAATAAAAGGGCAGTAGTGCTGTGGGTGTTCAGATGCTTCTACATGGTGAATGATGTTAATTACAGATGAGTGTTTTTACTGGTGTCTTGAAGTATGTTTTGAACATATACCTGAAAATACTATTTTTTTTCTCAATTTGTGATATCAAAGGCTTATAACTCTGCTCTTTCCTAATTTCTGGTTGCCCCTAGGGCTTTAACTGCATTTAGGTTTTGAAGTTTTATTCATGTGATTGCAGACTGTGTTCCACGAGGTTCGCTTAGCCAGCAAGATAGGCAGTTCTTAGGAAGGGACTGTGTTGAAAGGAATGAAAATCCCTTCTGTTTTTTTTTTTTCTTCTAAAACTTGAATGAAAGTGATAGTATAGCAGAAAAGAAAGCTGGTTTAAAATTAGGCAATGAGCTTTGGATAGGAGAAATGGCTGTAATGCAAATTTCTTTAATGATAATGCTGAGCAGAACTAAAACTGAATTTTTGACAGATGATTACATAGGATGTTTCTTTGTGTGTGAACTGAGTGGGTTTCAAATTTTTAAAAATGTTCAGTACTCAAAGTTGCAACTGAATTCAGTGTATACTGTTGGTATCAACAGGCTTTGTAGCTGTGCTGTAAGGAGTAAAAAGCTTGAAATATTTTACCCCCCCATAGCCTTAAACTTAATTTTTTTACTGATTCATGTGCATTTCAGGTAAGTCTTTTTTTTTTTTTTTTTTTTTTTTTTTTTTTTTTTCCTCTCTTNNNTAAAATGTTTTTTTTTTTTTTTTTTTTTTTTTTTTTTTTTTTTTCCCTCTATCTGTAGAATGGGAACAATGCTGAAAGGTCCCAGAAAAATGTAGGTGTAGTCATTAACTTGTCAGCTTTGTATACGTGTAATTTGTCTAGCCATGTTCTGAGAGTCTCCTCCCTACGGGGGACTCTGAGGAAATTAGTTTCTTCCTGTGTTCAGTGAAACTTGTTTAAGATGTAAATAAAAAAAAAACCAAAAGCAACAAAGGTTTGGTTCCAACCTGAAGGATCAGTAGCTAGTTGGCAGCTTCTCTGAGCGCCACCTAGAGAGGGTGCCTCCAAGAGAACCCCGTGAGCCATCTCACAGGTAGCATGGCCTGCTCAGCATAGGGGACAGGATCCCTGTTGCACAAGCCGTCTGGTGGTGTGGTGGTTTCTGGTCAATCTTGTGACTCTGCAGTCTAAGTGTCTTAATATATGTTATTTTTGTTTCAGTTTTTTGTGATTTCAATGCTGTGTCGCCCGTACAGGTATTCTGAAAAAGGAGGAAATGGATGATGTTACTGGAGGTTAATACCTTTTGCTTATAATGCTGTAGTACAAAAGCCAAAATATTTCATGTATCTTGTAATTACAATTAGTGGTGAATTTACTGTCCTAACTTAATCATAGAGATGTAATGAGCTTTTTTTCATGTTGGATTTTAAAATTGTATGGAGGCTGATGTTCTAGTTGATCATAATGTAATAAGTGAAATAGATGAATGTATTTGGAAAGACTTAGGATTTGCTTTTTTTTTAGTTTCTTATTTATAACATATTCTTCCTTGCCATGTAACAGCAAAAACAATATAGATTAAGAATGAGGTACTGTGGTCAGCAGTTTGTCCTGTGTGCTCCAGGGAACAGAGCACTTGCCTCCAGGGTCAGTGGGCTGTCTGTACTTGCGAGACTTTGAAGATCATGAGGGTAGAAATGGCAGTAGGAACTACAGAAGTAAGGAGATTAGGAAGTTCAGGGAATTAACAATTGAAATACACTTCTCTTGACACAAATGCAGCTTTCAGATACTAAATGAATGGTATTGTAACTCAGAAAAATAAATTTTTTCTATTAAATTGTTGAGGGGTTTTGGCCTGCCTCTCTACCTTATGGGTAACTTCAAAAAATTATTTGAGGAAAAACTCCAACATCTTGTATTTCTTCCTTCATATTTTACTTTTTTTGAGGAGGGTGAGAACCAAAAGCCCTGTGGGAAGAGACATTGCTTGTTCTGTTCTTGCTTGATAGGTGACCTCTGCTTTTAACTTCCTTTACACTCCTTCTTCAGATAGCAGAAGCTACTGTTTATTTTTGATATGTGCAAAAGGCCTGTGCCATTTTAAATCCTTGCAGAACAGCCATTTCGTGGACTCGAGTGTTTAGAGCTCTCGGTTTGCTTCCTTGTAACTGAATACTGCAAATTTGCTGTACTTTCTGGTATTTGTCTAGGTAGATGTTTCTTCTTCAGGACTGCTCCTGGCTTTTAGTTCTTTTCAGCATAGAAATAAATGGAGGGATGGAATGCAGTGAGCCTTTTGTTCAGAGTGGGATGCATTTGAGAGTATCACAAAACTGGTGTTATCTTGTGACCTGTTAGTCTGCATCGCCAACAAGTGACCCATGAACTTGCAGTGTGCTTCTCCCTGCTTGCTGCCTCTTCCCCAAGGGGACAGGGAGCGTCTGGTTTTGCAGCAAATGAAGCTGAAATGGGCAAATTCTGCTGCTCTCTTTCTGTTTACATACCTTTTACAGAGTTGCCTGGAAGCGAGAGTAATTGCTGCACATTTCTCTACATAGATGAGGAGGGGAGATGTAGAGATAGGGAGGCAGCATGTCACCTGCATATGTGCAGCCCAGGCTGTTAGTTTTTATCTCTCTTGACATAATGTTGTGTTTGAGGCAGATGTTTACTACGTAGACAGGCAGTCTTTTAGTGTTCTGCCACAGATGTCTTGCATAACTTTGGCCAAGACAATAGGTACTTTTTGTAAATATAATATTACCTTATAGAGGGATTGTGAGCATAAACTTGTCTGTGCATTGTGTATCTGTTTATTGTGCTGGGAGTAGTACAGCGTAATACATCAGCATTGCTACTGCTCTACAGGACACTAGTGAGGACTTGTTTTACTTTTGATTGACAAAGGCAACCCAAAGGGGTGCCATCATATTTTATTTTAACTTCTTTCTAACTGCATAGCATACAGTCATAAAGCAATGTATTTAGTGGCATTTTTTCTTAACCAGAACATTGATTTTAACTCTGGAGAAAGAAAAGTTACTGCTTTTGACCTTATAATTGTGTAGTAAATCTTCTCTTTCCAGGAAAAAGCTGCGTGGAACCTAGATAGGATTGTTTAAGACTTTTTGGTAGATTTTAGAGAGGCTAGGATCACATTTATGCATGCACAGACTATAGTGGTAGGAGATGACAAGAAACATGAGGTGGATGTGTTAGCTGGCTATCCAGTTGCTGCCAAAACTGACAGTTGTCTGGAACAAAACTTTATTAAAAGTACTTTAAAAGAGAGCTTTGTATCTCTGATTATTCCATCACTGTAGCAGATGTTCAAATCAAATGCTGTCATTAAAAATTAATTTTCCTGAAGATGCATTTGTTTTTCAGTGTCTATATATTTGTTCTAAATGGACTGAATGCTTAGAGCAGTACTTCAGACAGTGAGAGTTAACTAGTCAATAAACCTGGTCTCTGGTACCACTGTCTTTAGCAATGAAGAGTGCAAAATGGTCAGTGAGGACTGCGTTAACAAACCTGTAACATTCGGGCTCTTGCAGCTTGCTATTAAAGTGGCGTTGAAAAACACCAAAATCCTTCTGTCAAATCAGAATTTACTCTTGGTAGTTCGGAATAATATGGAGAACAGCAGCAAGTGAGGAATCCAGACCTTTTAAAAAAGCAAGTAAATGTGACACTTGGGATGATATAGCAACAAATTTCAAAGAAATGGATACCATTCCTTGTAATGAACATGTTCAGGATAGCACCTATGTAGTTTGTATATGTTCAGAGTGTTGACTTGTCAGGCTTGTTCTGCATGCGGTTTTGTAGCTAACAACTTGAAATACCTGGTTTTAGCAATTTTTTTATTATTTAAACTGCTAATTGTGTGAGTTCAGTATAAGCCTTATAAATTAGGGCATTTCCAGAAGGGATATTATTCACTGTTGCAACTTTCCTGTGGTGTATTTTTTGTAGTGGCTTTTCTGTTTTATTGATATAGGAAGGCTTTCATGATGGGGGAAGATATTGCAGACTGGGATTTTGACATAGGAAGTACACTCTAATCTTGCCTAATTCAATAGTGTTTATAAGAGACTAGAAGGGATTACTGGACATGTAGAGCAATTTTGGATGTGGGGAATTATTCTTCCAAGTGGACTGTTCTGCAGTGGGGCACAGCATGTGTTTCTGTTATAGTGCCCATGAACTGATCTATTGAATTCAGTAAAGGTGTGCAAAGGAGAAGACTGAATACAGCGATTCCAGTCTTTAAAATGTAGTCTCCTAAGTGCCATTGAGGGGTAGCAATTCCAGATAACCAACTTTCGATCTATAAGTAATACAGAAATATAGAATCATCAAGGTTGGAAGAGACCTTCAAGATCATCCAGTCCAACCATTAGCCTAGCACTATCATTGAAACCATTGTATATCACTCAGATCCAGACAACTCTTAAAAATCTCCAGGGCTGGTGAATCCACTACCTCCCTGGGCAAGTTATTCCAGTGTGTGACAGTGTGAAAAAAAAAACCCCAATATTTAATCTGAATTTCCCCTGTAGCAGCTTAAGGCCATTTTTTTAGGTCTTCTGACTGAAGGCACCATAGAAGAGACCAGCCCCCACCTCACTACAGCCTTCCTTGAGGGAGTTGTAGAGAGGGATGAGGTCCCTCCTGAGCCTTCTTGAGACAAAACAGCTCACTCAGCCATTCCCCACAGCACAGGTTTTCTAGACCTTTCA
>VYZR01032847.1:1750-12651 GCA_013400675.1 Oxylabes madagascariensis
TCAAGCTCGGCCAAGACACATTTTTAATACAGTGATAAAAATATTATGAATAAAAAAGAAGAAAATTATGAGAGTTTTTTATTTACAGGCACAGTGTAGGTATCAACTTCTCTGTCACTGAACCAACTTTTCTCTTCCTGTAGGCTGTGGGGAGGCTGGAAGGCAGTCTCAACTCACACCTACCCATCCTTATCCTTCCTCCCCTTCCCCATTTCTTGCAGCATCTAAATGTTCCCTAAGGTTTACGCTGATTCACTTCCACTTTGGCACACTTTGTTGCTTCACACACAATCCCAGAAACCACGGGACAAAATGTTAGATTTGTAGTTCACCCAAAGGAATGAGCAACAAAGGTATTCAAACCTACAATGCTTCTCAAGTGTGATTCAGCACTCAACACAGAAATGGCAGAATTCAAACATATTCACCTCCTGATGTGCTTCTTCCATACCTTAAAAGCAGCACCTCCATGAATAACTGATTTGATGAAAATCCCAAGATCAGTTCCTGTCTCCCGAGATTTGTTGCCTTTCAAGCTCACACCAAGTCCAGCAGAGCCAGAATCATTCAGAGGAATCTCAAAGGTCAGCTGCTCTGTGGTTTCTGGAGAAAAGATAGTGCAGTTTGGCTCTCCTTTCTGTTGGAGAAAACAAGGATGTAAATACGGGTGAAAAGTCGGCATGAGTGGTATCCACAGATTTGTACAATAATAAATAGTCCTCTTTTCCAGAAAGTAGCTCAAAGAAACAGTCTTATAATCAACAGTGCATTTAGCTGACATTTTGTCACAAGATCTGGCTTTAAATGTTATTTTTAATGGTACCTGGGAATATGCTTAAATAGAAGATAAAATAGCTTAGTTCCACATGATATAAAACTGATGTTGCAGCAGAATGTAGAAAAGACGTTTATACACAGCTGCATTAAAAATGTAAGCCATAAAACTCTCAACATCTTTACATGCAGCTCACAAACTATAATGACAGTTGTACTGTTAAATCCTATTCCCCTTTGAAAATTGAGTTTCATCCTTAAAAAATTATCCTTCCCTTAAACCTGTCTGCAGAGGAAAGCTGGTGTAACAAAAGCAAAGGTGAAAATTGAAAGCATGGTAACTTACTCTGCACTAACTCCCTTAGTACATACTTTTATTCCATGGAGGTTTGATTGTTCCTTTTTCTTTCTGGTATAGGTTAATCCCAAGACTTTCTCTAGATTAGAGAGCTGTTTACAAGACTGTCAAGTCAAACACACACAGCTACAGAAGATCAGAAAGAACTTTATATTACTGTACACTGTATCTGCAGTTTTGTAGGGAAGGGGGTGTGGTTGTCTTTTTAAAAGCAGGTTAGAATCATAAAATTAAACAAAATCAAATTTTTCCCTGAAATATTTATCTTGGTGCACCTCAAAAATAAAACAAGGACAAGGAGACCTACTATGGAATGAATTGTTCATAGAAGGTGTTAGTGCAAAAGATCTTATGCAATACATTCATTTTTATTCCGTTTTTCCTTCTCCACGTAATACTAAGACAATTAATGGGTCTTGTTTCTTGTCATTTGGACATTTTCTATTCTTTGAAACAGTAGTATTAAAAAATTAATAGGAGAAAAACTACGAAAAGGAAGCACACAGACAATTACAAGTTGAAGGATGACTGGCTGCTGCTTCCAAGGGCGTCAAATCCTTACGTTAAATTATTCAGTAGAGGCCACCTGCAAGGAGTGCAGTAGCTGAGCCAATCCTCCTCTTCCCCAGTGAGGGATCACTTCCAGGACCTAAGCTGCAGTACATACAGTATCAATGCAATTGTCAGCAAAGGTGCCAGCAGTACAGATGTTTCCTCAGCAGCCACAAGATACCTGGGCATTCAGGTATCATGCTGTCTGATCAACAAAAGTATGACCCTAGAACTAAGGGCAGATATTAATATCCTGAAGAAACAGCAGCACCTAAGTATACTTGCACTTATTTCAGATGCCCTTTTACTGATGAGGAACAACAACTGGGTAGAGAGGAATCACATTAGCCAGAAAACTGAGTATCAATCTCAATCCAAATATGCACCACGTTTAAATTTCTCCTGGAATGTAATTACATGATATTAAAGTCAATATAATTTGTCTAACCGACAAATATAAAAATGACATAACACCAACACTGACAATTGTGTTGATACCAGCATTCATCTCCAGTACCCAAGTCACGTATTTGTACTGGTTTTGCTCACCAGAAGTACAGAATTCTCAGTTACACATATGTTACACTTTTACTTCTTAGCTCTGGATATGGACATCCTGAACATAACCCCCCAAAATCTATAAATTTGCAATAACTGTGAACAGTAAAGAATGGTAACTTGCAAAGACTCCTCCTCTGACTTCAGAAGAACCAGTGTAAGGAAAAAAAACACTACTGGCCTTCTAACATAACCATTTTGCATTTAACTTTCTCAAGGTTTTAGAGAAAATATTTTCTGCCAAATCTTTTGGGTTTTTTCCAATTTGCACATATTCTTATCAGTTGATTACAAACTCTTAGATCAGAACTCTACTCAACTGGTACATCCTGTCAAGATTTGGACAGAAGAAATTCTTCTCAGGGTCCCAGCATGTGATGACTCCTGCCTTTAGGATAGGACTTGATATTACTTTCCTGGTCCCCATGGCAAGCAGTTCCTGTGTTTCTGCTCTCCTTCCACTTTAATCTGTGATATCTGCAGTAGACCTGCCTGTTCTCTGTGTCAATACTGGGGTTTTGTCTTTGCCTACACCACGAGAAAGGCAGTGAGGGGGCTGTTACCACAGGACATAAAGCTCCCCGTGCTCACAGCTGTCTTAACCAGAGAAGTCACAAACTGCTTTATAGTGCTCCCTCAGTAGAAACTCGGACTTCATGTAAAGGTGGATTTGGTCACCCAAAAGCATTGCTCAGTGTTCTCTATTTCCCAGCTTCCTTTAACATAATTATGCTGTGCACTAGCCCTTGTTAAGTAACCTACCAAATCACTTTATGTAGCAGGACTCCAGTTTGCTCCAGTACAGCAAACTTTTGTCAGTATTTCATTTTCTATGTTTTCCTTAGTACTTAAATTGGAATCTGTAACATTTGTCTACCATTTTCTTTGTTACCATTTTCTATGAAACAGATCACTTAATTATATCAAAACCTCAGTAAATTTAATATAAGTTGTTTTTACCTATTACTGGAGAACTCTCAAATATTTTTTTTAAAGTCCTTTACAAGTTTCTTGTTCAACATAGTCCAATGACACCAAACATCTCTCCTTTTCATTATTTATATTCAGCTTTATCCAAAGATCCAGTAAAAACTGATTTAAAAATAATGTTGAACTTTACCTAATAGTACTATCAGAAATTTGTTACCCATGATGGAAGCTAAATGACCATTCAGAGATTTCACAGGGATGGGTAAGAGGAAAGGAGATGCAAATCTACAAGTCAGTGATTAATTCACTGTAAGGCAAGTAAACTCTGTCTTTACTCCCTTAAAATTTTCCTCGGCTACTCATTGTACAGCACCTGATAGCAAATGTCTGGTAGTAAGTCTACAACATCAAGACTACTTGGTGCAAATACAAGACTGAAAATCTTATTTGTGGGAGGATGTGAGAAGCAGCAGAAAGGAGGAAAACCAGAGGAGAAAAAAGTGATGAACAAAACCTAGAAGCTTGTTTTCATCCTATACTTGCTGAATGTTTTAAAATTATTATCCTGATCATAATGCTCTTCCCAAGCAACACCTTCTCACTGATGACAAAAAGAGCTCTAGTTATCCTTAAGTTAACAGCTCATCAATTAAATGCTTCATTTGGGCAACTAATTTAATGAATAATGGCCCCTGTTCCTCAAATATGCAGGTATGAATATTAAATGCTGATAGTGACTCACAGAGCTGGATTCCTACTGCTTCTATTTCCCTGACTTCACTAAAACATTATCCCAAGGCATCAATACTTTACAATATAGCAACCACCATCAGCTGAATTATGGTCTGGTAAAGGAAACCCTCTCCAATGCACTAAAACTTGAATTCCATCAGAAACTCTTCTTACCTCGAGATCATCCTAGCATCTGAACTCACTCAAACACAGAATGAATGAAATGAGCTGCAACACAAATATGTTTCTAGCCTGGAAAAAACTTACAGCTTTATGTTATAAATTATCCAGTCAACAACCACATCGCGTATTTTCCATAATAAATGTATCACACCCCAGCAGTTCAGGAATTAGATGATAGTATATCACTGAAGCTATTCCCTACTGCAGACATAGGAAAGTAACTCAATTGTAGCAGGATGAACAAGAAATCTTCACATAAATCGAAGTCCAGATAGCTATGTAGTGATCCCTCAGGATGGTTAGAGCTTTGAGATGGCCTGGTCTGCACTTTCACACAGTCCCAGAGTGGGCAAGGTTGGAAGGGAGAACAGTGGGTCATGAGGCCCAATCCCCCTGCTCCGGCAGGGTCATCCTGGAGCACATAGCACAGGATTGTGTCCAGGTGGTCCTTGAATATCTCCAGTGAAGGAGACTCCACAACCTTGAGCTCCCTCAGCCTTTCCTCATACTAGAGATGCCCCAGTTCCTTAATCATCTTTGTTGCCATCCTCTGGACTCGCTCCAGCAGCTCTGTGTCTCTCTTGTGCTGAGGAGCCCATACCTGGACACAGCACTCCAGACGTGCCTCAGCAGGGCTGAGCAGTGGGGCAGGATCACCTCCCTCAGCCGGCTGGCAACGCTCTTCCTAATGCACTCCAGGATCCCACTGGCCTTCTTGGCCACCGGGGCTCACTGATGGCTCAGGAACAGCTTATTGTCCACCAGGACCCCCAGGTCCTTTTTCACAGGGCTGCTCCAGCAGGCTGTGCTGGTGCATGGGGCTGTTCCTCCCCGGATGTGGGACCCTGGATTTAACTTTGCTGAATTTCAGAAGGCTCCTCCCTGCCCATCTCTCCAACATGTCAGGATCCTTCTGAAGGGCTGCACAGCTCTCAGGGAGGTCAGCCACCCCTCCCAGCAAACCTGCTAAGGAGGCATCTGCCTCTTCATCCAAGCCACTGATCAATAATGGGCCCGGTACTGAACCTTAGGGGACATCAAGGCCTCCAACGAGCCCCTGGTGCCACTGCTCTGCCAGTTCTCAATACACCTCACTGCCCACTCATCTAGTCCATACTTCCTGACGTTCCCTGTGAGGAGTGGTGAGAGGCAGTGTCGAAAGCCTTGCTGAAGTCAAGGCAGACAGTGTTCCTCATTCATCTAGGTACTTGTTTCATTGTAAAACGCAATCAGGTTAGTCATGCATGATTCACCATTAGTGAATCCATGCTGGCTACTCCTGATTACCTTCTTGTCATCCATGTGAACAGAGCTCCCTGAGTCCTCCTTCTTGCCCTTTCTGAAGACTGGGGTGATATTTGTTTTCTTCCAGTCCTTGGGCACCACTCCTGACTGCCACGACCTTTCAAAGATGATTGTGAATGGCCTCCACAGCTCTCTCAGCACTTGTGGATGCATCCCACCAGGGCCTATGGACTTGTGGATGTCAGCTTTGCCTAGGTATTCTCTAACCCAATCCTTCTTGACCGAGGGAAATACTTTCCAACACTCCTTTACCCTTGTCTTCCAGGTTAGAGAATCCTGAGGGCTGGCCTTGTCAATGAAGATCAATGCAAAAAAGGTGTTTGGTAACTCTGCCTTCTCCGTGTCCTCTGTTACCAGGCTCCCTGTTATGTTTAGTAATGGCCCCACATTATCCTTGGTTTTCCTTTTGTTATGGATGTATTTGAAGAAGCCCTTCTTGTTGTCCTTGACATCTTAGGCCAGATTTAATTCCAGATGAGCCATGGCCTTCCTTATCTTGTTTTTACTTACTCTGACAACCCCTCTATATTCATTCCAAGTGACCTGACCCTGTTTCCATCTCCTGTGTATTTCCTGCTTATGCTTGAGTAATGACAGGAGTTCTCTATTCATCCATGCTGGTCTCTTGTTCCCTTTGCCCAACTTCTTCCTCATTTCTTTCCTTTAAGAGGGTACATTGAGACAGGAATACTCTTCAGTATTAATAAAATTTACTCAACAGAGACCCAGGTTGAAGTTAAAAACAAAACAAACACCCCATAAGCAAAAAATTCCAACACAAAACTGAAAAACAACCTAACACATCAAGGAACAATCTCCACTGTTCATTTTGTCCTGCTGGGCAGGTTCTTCGTTCAGCTTTGCTAAATCTGGGCCTGTCAGCTTTCAATGACTTCTACAGTTGCAACAAGCTCTGAACAGTTCCCTCCTGGTAAGCACATCTCTGCAGCCTAGTGACAGTGATGTTTGTTCTCTAATATTTATAGGAGTCTGCCAGCCACAGCTTCTGCTCAAAGCTCCCTCCTGGTTGCACCATCCAGCACTCTAGGCAGCTCCTGACCTCTCTCTGTTGCTTGGGGAAGACAAAGATCTCCTCTCCCTTTCCTGGACCAGAAGGCAACACACAGTTTTGTCTAAGAGGAAATCTTTTTCTTTGCTGTCCAGATTTGGTGGTTGAACAGAACAGAGCAAACAACCGAACAGGTACTATCCCTCTCAAGGGAAATGAGGACAGGAATGTTTTAATCTACCAATATACCTGCATGCAACTTCAGTAAAATCAATTCTGACATTTACCAAATCATCAGAAACCAGACAGAAAAGTTCAGTAGAGTTTATATGAAGGTGAGAGAACAGAGAGTTTGCTAGATATGAAAGCAGAAAGCCCTAATAACACAGTACTAAATAATATTCAGCAATGCAGACTGAAAACCTGTATCTAAGGGTCTCAGAATACATTTAATTAATCTTCTGCCAATGATTTAATTTTTAGAAGCACATTTATACCTCAGATCTCCGATTTCTTAATTAAAAGGTTATAATAAAGGATTATTAAAAATAATCTAAAATTTTACTGGTCTCACCAATAGATTCTCAGTATTTTAAAGACCACAGAGAATATACTTTTAGCCTTCTCCTACTCCCACAATACACAACTCCTCAGTCACCAGAGCAGTACAATCAGAACTAAATCCTTTGAAAAAAGTACTGTGCATTTTATTCTTCCACTTTCTACTTAGTCCATAGTTTTATCTACACAGTATTGTGTCAATCCTCTGTCTACCATGGGACACCACTTTCAATTAGTCCTTTTATTTAATCTTACAATGCCTGTTCTCATTGACCACAACACTTTTAATCTGTGGATTTATGATAATCTAATGCTAATCTCTCACTGAAAAGGTTGCCTCATATATCCTTATTGTGTTTTTTGCCAAAAGAGAAGCTTACAAAAAAAATGAGCTCTCACTTAGGCAGGAAGGAAATAGCATTTGTTTAACACAACAAGAGACCTTTCAGTACCTGTCTGGTGCCCTTGACCAACACACTATTATGGCCTCTCAATATGCTGACTGCCCCTTGCCTGGCTGCTCATTTCTGATAAGAGATGTCAACTCCCTGGGGTGCCATTCAGAGCTGACAGCAAAAGGCAAAATACCCAGGAGGGTTATTTTCAAAGGTTTATGAAGGAAATAAGACATTTGCATGCTTTTGCAATTACTTTCTGATAAAAATATTTAAATTGTGGCACCACATAACTATTTATTGGTAGAAAAGCTTGAAAAGAAGATACCCCCTATTTGCATCATGCTCCATGTTCTTTCCAAGCTCTTAGCCACAATTAAGAAATACTTTGCTGACAGCTCAGTCATTCAGTCACCATAAAATCTGCACTGTATTTTGCAATAGACATATTGTAACACTCTTAAAAGTAATATTCAAAGGTAATACACTGTTGTAATCTTGTCACAATCTAGTAAATAACTGAAATCATTGCTGCATGTATTCATCTTTAGCATCTCTGACAGATATTTTATATTGGCTTCTTTAAAATTATCTGTACTCCGTACAGCAATAAAAACTAAATGGCCACTAATGGCGCACCCAGCTAAGACAGGAAAGGCAGTAGCAAACCCTTGGAGATATATGACAGCGTGCTTGGATAATTTTAACATTAACACAGTACACTACAAATTTGTGTCATGTTAGATAGAATGTGTCTCGTTTGAATTACGTAGGCTGTATGGAACTACAGCTTCAAAAACTGACAAAACTGGACTCAACTCTTCATCCAAGGCAGATACAGTGCATTTCAGAAATGGCGATTCCCTGGTTTGCTTGACTCACCTATTTGAGAACCCACCAAGGAAATAGTTTGCCCTTGCAAAAGTTTTGTTATTTGTAATTTGGTGAGCACTGCACCTCAACATTAAAAAAATGCAGTCTCACTTAACCTTTTAAGCTACATAACTGTAGGAAACAGAGGGAGAAAAATTAACTAGTTCAGTCCTCAGTCAAGGTCAGCCTCACTGAAAACATCCTTTTTCAGCCCAGGTATGGGGTAAACTGTGAGCTTACCCACCCTACTGAGCTGGAGCCTTATGCAGCTAATACACCCGGGCACTTAGAGCCTAAAATCTTATCACACATGAAGATGGAAGGCTGCATGGTATTTTCAGGGTGAATTTAGGGTTGCTGCTACTGTATCATTTCAGAATTCATTCAGGGCACAGGTCACAACACGGTGATATACAAATCCAACTCTTTACTCATTTTAGTGCTTACCGTTTTTAAGGCATGGTAAATAAAGCAATAAGCAGGGTAAAATTCTTTTATGTCTGCTTCAAACACCACATGCATATGTTTTACATTAAGTCAGCCTAGGAAAACTTTTTTCTAAGTTTTTAATGTATTCTAAGACAGAAAGATTTTAGAAATGTTCATATTGTATATGGAATATAACCGGTGACCCTTGTAAATGGCAAGGCACTACAGTTGTTAGCAGGATTTAAAAATTGCCCAAATACTCTGGTTTTATTAAATGCAAATACTGTAGACCTGGGTAAATGCATCTAAATATATGAAGACTCAATTTCTGTTAAGACCAGATTTTACACGCCTCTATTCTGATGTATATATTCTTAGGATTTCATACATTAAAGTGGGCTTCCAAATAATTTTGGGCAACCTCAGAGCTATGACTTATACTATCAAGTAAGCAGTTTTCATTTTCCAGTGTTCTGAGGTAGGGTTTATAAATATAGGAATTTTGGGCAGTAATCCCATTACACATCTTATGAATATATTATCTCACAGTATAAGTAACATTACGCTTTTCTCTCCTTATCCTCTCTCTATTCGCTCTAACTTATTCTTTACCAGCAGGCAGAGCACCATCAGAGGTTTCTGCAGGCAATGAGGGTTTTGACCAGGTCTTTCAGACCATCCTTTTAAGGTTCCTCGTATTTGCTGAAATACAGGAACAGTGGGCTCTGAAAGGCAAATCACAACACTCTGATGGGCCTGACAGAGAAAGCAATAGTAGACCAGATGCAGTAAGGGCTCTGTGGCCTCAGAAAGGCTGACAATTGCTATCGCATGGAAAAATCATATTTCCTTTATGGGCACTTCACTACATATGAGAGCTCAAAAACCCACCACTTCTTAAAGGTGCACAGATTACCAAGCAATTTATTCCGCTTTGGTAAATTAGGGAATTGCACACAAACCCTGGATAAAGAGATACTTTTCACTGTGACAGGAAAGATTGTTGCATTCCTTCTTAACACTGATCTCTCACTGACTTTTGTAAAGAGCACAACTAATCAACAAACCTCAAAGAACAGTTTCCAACACTCTAAGACACAATGAAATTGTAACCATCTTCTGAAATACATAATGAAGCTGAAAAACTTTGAGGGGCTGCACTACAAAATGTTTTGTCTTTAATAATATACGTTTGTGTAGACACAACCTACACTCACTTCTCAACCATTCCAGATGAAGAGAATAGATCCAAAAACAACTTTTCTTTAAAACCCACAGGATATTTTAAAATCTACATAGTTTAAAAATGAGGAAAAGTGCCATATGCATTCACAATATCCTCATCTTCATTACACAGAACATCTTCTTGTGTATGCTATTAAAATTCAATATATACTTCTTTTTTCCCTATCCAATTCATCTCCCTTAGAACAGAGGTAACACAATAGAGAAATGGTACTTGCTGGAATCCCTTTCTGACTGAAATTATTTGTCCATTTCTGGATAATTGTGCAGTAGAATAATGGTTTTGAACTACAAAAACAGGTGCAAAAATGGTTAACTCTAGGCTGTAATTTCACCTATTATTTCCTGCACATAAAAAGGCAAGCAACAATTAAAAGGAAGTAATAGAAATTAAGCTTTGAATATTAAAACAAATAGGCCAACTGGTTTTCCTTCAGGCATATAAGTTCAAGGCAGTGGAAGAAATTAACTGGGGGAAGACTAAAACATAAAAGTTAATCATATGGTAAGTAGAAAAAAATGCTTAATTGAACTTGCCACTCATCCTGCTTCCTTCCATCCTGTATAATACACACGTTAAAAAAGACTTAAGGACCGATACCACGTTTAGTACATTGTTGTTCATTTAGCTATTGTTATAAAAAGGATGGTTGGTTCCCTTTCACCCCGCATTCTTCAGGAATCAGTTAATATGCCAAGAAACCACAGAAATAGCAATTACAGTTGCAACTGGTAAGTCAAAGAGATCTTTAAAACAAAAAATAAAGGGTATACAAAAATTACAATGTATGTGCTCTAACTTACAGAAAAACGTAGGCAAATATTTTTGGTGCTATCGTCTTTCTGGCAATTGCAGAACAGTCACATTCCTCTGCTTGTGTGCATCATACAGAATAAAGAATTGCAAAGGATCATAGCACAGAATGGGCTGCACCAGAGCTGTTCTCATTCAAGTAGTTTTCCCTGTTTTACCAATGCAGGGATAACGAAAGAGAAG
>VYZR01032854.1:0-14950 GCA_013400675.1 Oxylabes madagascariensis
GGGATGCTCAGCCTGGAGAAGGCCCCAGGGAGGCCTCACTGTGGCCATGCAGGACCTGAAGGGGGTTTATGAAAAGGAGTGAGAGGGATGGTTTATACAGCACATGGGGCAGTGGTTTTAAACTGGAAGAGGGCAGATTTAGATTAGATGTTAGAAGACATTTTTAACTCAGAATGTGGTGAGGCACCGGCCCAGGTTGCCCAGAGAAGCTGCTGATGCCCCATCTCTGGAATTTGTTAAAGACCAGGGTGGATGTGGCCCTAAGCAGCCTGGTCTAGTGGATGGTGTCCCAGCCTGTGGCAGTGGGGCTGGAACTAGAAGACCTTAAGATCCCTTCCAACCGAAACCAGTCTGTGATTCCATGATCCTCTAGGATTACTTAGAGCCCATAAGGAATGAAGGAGTTAAAATATCAAGCTGAGAAAAACAGCAAACATGCGGAGAACACACTCATGAGGCACTTGGGAACAGGCCACTAAAAAGCTGCAAACCACTGGCCCAAAGTGATGCAAAAGAGAAGCATCCAGGGGCCTGAACAGCAAACACAGCAGTCATGTAAAATGACAAGTGACAGGCACCTCTAGTTCCTCTCCAGTAACCTGCTGTAGCTTGTTCTGTGCTCAAGTACCTCAAAACACTCCAGGGAGAGGAAAGACAGCAAAAAGGTGTTTTTCTGAAGGACACGATGCCAGATTTTCCACAGGTGATTTCCATGCAACCATCCTGCACACTCCCTGATCTGCACACAGGAGGTCTCAGCACAGTGCACACATTTTGTGTGGCACAACCTCCCAGTGCTGGTTTTGATTTGCACCACAAAAACTGGGCTCCATTCAACTCCCCGTGTGCCCAGAGCACTGACTGTGGATGTGAGAGGAAGCAGATGCTCAGATGTTCCTGTGCATTGTACAGGGATTGTCTCATCACAGGACCCAGCTCAGAAACTCTTCCTTCTCCCCACAGCAAACCAGTGCACTGAGGGAGGAATGAAGCNGACTTCAGACAATTAAGGAAATCACACAAATGCAATTTAGTCTCAGAGAACATGTACTGCTAATACACCAACCCAGCTGCAGCCAGGGCACCCAAGGACTGATTTAAAGCAATGTTGGGGGAAGCAACTTCAGCTCACGTATTTTTTGTCAAAGGAGTGAGTGATGAGGTGAAATGAAACAGGCAGCATGCCCAGGGAAAGGCAAAATCCAAAAAGGCCCTTACTTCCTGAAGAGCTGGTCACTAGCAAACCCCCTTTTACCGCAGCGTTCTATACTTTGCCAACCTACTGCTCTGCTCTGCAGCGATCCTGCCAAAAGGAGAGAGGGAGAAAGTTCAGAGAAGACAGGAAGGAAGAAAGCAGCCCTGTTCCAGGAAGCAGCTCCAGTGACAGAAATGCAAAAAGCAAAACCAGGCCTTCTGGTAACTTCTGTAACGAGATGGTTTATCCAGACAGCCCCCTTCCCTCTCCTCCCCACGCCTGCTGTTGGCCTCCGCAGCTTCGCCTCAAAGTGCAATCTGCTTAATTGTCACTGCACTTCAGCATCTGAGACAGGCAGGCAGTGCCTTCACAAGGAGATGTCTTTTTGAACTTTAAAGTCGTGTACAAAGGGTTTAACTTTAGCCTCAGAGAGAAGTTTTACTTTCAAATTTGTCATTGTAGTTGCAGCTTCGTGTCGTTTACAGTGAAAAAGCACACGGACACCCCCTGCAGTGGCTTGAAGCAGGAACCAAGCTGCATTTTTGTGCTAACAGAAGCCCTGGTTGAGCCAAGACACTTAAAAATTTGCTTCATTGTATTATTTTCCTCCAAATCTGTATCCCAGGCAATCTGCACTTAATAACATTGTCTCATTATTCTTCCAATGAAAAAGGAAACATAATTAAATGACATGACAGCCCCAGGGGCAACGGAGAGGGCTGGACATCTGAGGGAGCAAGGCTGAGAAAGCTGGGAGGACAATATGAAAATGGTTAATTACATTAATCATCCTCCTTGACACAGCCATAAATGTAGAGCTGTTTTAAAGAAAACAAATCAATGCAACCCTTCTGAAAATTATATTCTGGTTCTTTTGTTCGTTTTTACAGCTTTTTTCCTGGTTTTAATATAGTGTAATCAAAAAGGTGAGACCCCAGGGATATCTATGCAGGCAGGTATCCAGTGGCTCAAAAAGGGGAAAGTAAGGAAAGCACAGGTGTGATGGCACAGCAAGTCAATAAAATCATCTTCAAAGTCAAATGCTACATTAGTACAAAAGCTTAAGTCTCTCTGACATGGAAACTGTCTGGCAGAAGTGAAGCAGAGGGAATGGTGTGAGCTCTAACCAAGGCACAGCTCTGGCAGTCTGGGTCACAAAGTGCTGCCTGCCCACGCCAGGGCAGTCCCCAGACACCGTGGGGCAGGAGACACAAGTGTGCAGAATGAATCCAATGCAGCACAGAAAGGAATGCTGGATCCCTAAAATCTAGCAGAATTTTCCCTGGGTTTGCTAGTGCTCGTTGCCTCTTGTCTGCTGCTGCACAGCTATAGGCAGCTGCTTCCCTTTTCTCTACAATCTTCCCTTAGCTAGAGGAACACAGCAGTGATTTACTCCCACCTTACCTTCCTCCTCTTAAAACCTTTATCACAAGCAGAGCTCCCCAATAGTTGGGCCTCTCCTACATCTACAGTGGCTTTCATAATCTAACACTACTCTAAGAGCTTCCTTCAGCACATGCCCAAGTCTCTCTGCAGGAGCTACCCTGGGGACTGCCCCTCACTGCCCTGCCCAGTTCAGGAATCAGGGAAGTGGGGCTGAGCAGCCCAGCCCCATACACAAGGTCCAGGAGCCCAAAGCAGTGGTCAGTGACACAGCAGCCCCTGTGACCTCCTCCCCACTGCTGGTAAAGCTCTGTCCCCCCCTTACCGCTTCACAGCCTTCTGAGCCAGCATCCTGTTGCCTGCCAGGAATGTGATGCCACCCAAAATGGCCAAGTACTTCAGAGTCTGGAACATGTTGAGCTGAGTCCAGTAGACATACATGAGTCCCAACATTGCTGGGAAGAAAAAAAATACAAAGAGAGAGCTCATTGCTGAAACTGCATTTCAAAGAGCAACCATTTGTCATCCTCAGAACAACTGTACTGCCAGGCCTGAGCATTTGGTTCCTGTCTCATCTCTGAAGCTCTGAATGGCAGCTCTAAAGACCATACATTATCACCAGGGAATGAAGACATCTGGGCCCCCATTCTGGAAAGGAAATGTGACACTGACAGCTTGCAACCAACCCTCCTGTGGGAATTATGGACATATTATAGACATTAAGGGCTATTAAAAAGAGGAGGATACTCTGGATTTCAATAGGGGATATTAACCTCACACATCTGCAAGGGCTTACAGTTTTATAAAGCTTCCAAGGAAACCGACTTGGACTGAGAAACATAGTGACATTTGGAAATTAATAGATTCAATGTATTCCCAACCTGCTATGTTTTTGAAATTCTACCAAGACAGTAAATAACTGTGTAAGCAAGGACATCATAAAATTGATGAAAAATTAAATTAATAAATTTGGTTCAGCCAAAGAATCACAAGTGCTTTTATGGAAAGAGCTTTAAAGAAAAGATGTAGCCTTTAACTGTTTAGAGTCCTGCAAGTCTCAATCCCCACAGAACTTCCCCACTCCCAGAGGACAAACATGCAATAAAGAAAGTGTGACCTCTGGAAATAAGAAGTTCTATTAAGTACAGATAAATGGAGTGAGAGAGGGGCCCGGATAATGACAGCTGTTATAAGCTGATGGCCAAAACAGGTTTATCACCATATTAACAATCATGAAAAGCAGGAAGGCAGATGGAAACAAGAGAACAAATGTTATGCTGTTATGTCATTAGAGTTAATAGACCACGAGCCCATTAAGCACAGGCTCTCATCTGTAACTCCCAGGTGAGGAGGTCAAACACAGCAGAAAGCCTCTGGCACTCACCAGCATGTCCCAGGTGGAAAACAATGGTGCTGGGAGAAAAGCTGAAGTTGGAGATGTTGGCACCTATCTTGATCCACTAAAAAGAAAAGAAACAAAATTGGAGTTAAACAGCCTTGTAAACACAAGCTTTTATTTTAAGCTTCAACATCTTTCAAGCCTCTTTAAGATCTTCAGTGAATCCAGTGTA
The DNA here is from genome assembly GCA_013400675.1 of Oxylabes madagascariensis. NCBI lineage: Eukaryota > Metazoa > Chordata > Aves > Passeriformes > Timaliidae > Oxylabes > Oxylabes madagascariensis. The sequence goes on from VYZR01032854.1 coordinate 4,150, forward strand.
TTCTCTACAGAAGCACTTGTTTACTACTGCAAGAGGAGACAGTAGTAATTTTGCTAAAGGCAGCATACTCAACTCAAAGGAGTTGAGCTCCTTTAGTGAAAAAAAAAAAATTTCTCCTGCTTCTTCTGACTGCCCTAATGCAGTTCCTCAAATATCTTGAACTGATGAGAGAGGACTGCTCCAAATTTAAATAGTGGAAAAGAAATAGACATTGCTATTTCTACCCAGTTGAATTAATTTCCACTAAAAATAATAATTAAAAAAAAAAAAAAAAAGAAAAAGGTAATGCTCTCATTTTGGACTCATACAAAGAACAGCTATAGATACAAGGTATTTGCTCATAGTAACACTTTTAGTTTTTGACTACAAAAGATAAAGGCATGAAGGGGACAAAAGAGGAGCAGCAACAATGAGTTTTTTCATTAAAGTGTCATCAACTTGTATACTGTGAACTCCATAGACCAGAGGACACTGCCTGAATGCCAGCTTTCACTGAGACCGGCTAATGGGAAATTACTGTTGGAATCAGTTTCACCTTCCAAATAAGGAATAATTTAACTTGTCTCAGTGAGATTTTTTTATTGCATTAAATAACCTGACCTGATGATACAGTGAGTAGCAGTGGATGTTTTAACTACAGACATTCAAATGTTCATAAATGGGAATTCGATCTGATAGGATTAAGTAACACGGATTTTGTGATGGATTTATTACATGTGAGGCAGAATAACTGCCTTTTTCCTGTGGAAGTCTAATGTTATTATAACTTAATCTGCCCACTGCTATTCACCATCCCCAGCTGAGGCACACTGAAGAAACTCATCCACCTACTTCAGCTTGGCAGCAGTGTTATTCTGCTTTGACTACAACATCAAAAAACCAAAGCAGAGCTCTGCACTGACATCTGCTAGCTGTGACTCCAGCACTGCTGTGCCAGTCACGATTAACCAAGAGTTTCAGCAAGAAGTTGAGCTGTCCAACCTCCTAGAAGTGACTCTGGACTGGATGGGAAAAGTGGTGTTCTTCTGTGACTCAGCTCACTCACCAGGATGAGCAGCAAAAGCAGCGGGGAGAGAACCAGAGCTGTGAAAGTGTTGGAGACCACTGTGGGAGGCCTCTTCTCAGGCTCCCTGAAGAGGTGCTGCAAACAAACAAAACCAATTCATGAGCAGGAGGGTTCCAACAGAGCAGCTCCCCAGCTGACCAGCTGCAGCCCTGCTGCTGTTCTCAAGGGTTCCTGTGGATGAGAGCCATTCTTCTTAATGCAAAGACTGACTCTTTAAAGCAGTGTCTATTCCAGCCTCTGCACCTTTGATTTCCTGCACAGTTAACTTTTCCTTGCACCCACAGAAGCGCTTGTTAGCTTGACATCAGCTCAGATGGCTGGAATGAAACAAAGACCTTTCTGTGGTGCTTACCTGGCCAAATTTTCACGTTTGAGTCTTTTCACTGACACCAGTTGCTCTCTCATAGGTAGAACATACAGCTTTTTTATTCATCCACCAGAGAACTCCAACAAATTTCTTTCCATTAAGCAGTAACTCTGGTCTTCCTTTAATTACATTACTTACAAATAAATTATGATAAGAACACAAAACACTAAGCCCTCATCTCCATATATAAACTTGACTGTACCTGGATTTCAGGTTTGGGAACAAAGAGGTTCTTGGACTGGACTGTGGACGGTGCATCCTCTTCTGGGAATGTGATCACAACATCAGCCTGAAATGAAATTGTGCAGCTTCATGCATTTAGATCTAAATGTATAAAACTATTCCATTACTGTGCTCTATTTCCTTATTTGACAATCTATGATTTACATAATTTGTAAAGGAAATAGAGATAAAGATACCAGATTTTTAAGCAGCAATCTTTCCTAGACAGAGGCAGTAATGTCATTCACCTATTATTAAGAATTGGACTTATTTCCAGCAGAGAAAGAACAGAGAGGTTAAACCTTGAGAGCCTGCTATGAAATTGCAATCAAACCCATAAACCTTCTGAAGTTTCTGCACCACCACATGATGAAATTAATGTTAATTTCTGTCTTGCTTTGGTGCACAGCTTACATAAAACTTGCAATGAACAGCAAACCTCAGAGCCCATAAATAGCCGAAATTATTCTGGTTCACTAAAAAGAACAAAACATTTGAGCTTTTTGCTTCCAGGCCTGTAACATGCCCTCCTGTTAGACTGTCAGTAATGACAAAACTACATCACCCCACTTCCAGCCACATACCACATTCCAAAGGATTGGATTTTCCAGAGTGGCATCTCCAATGATCAGGTAAAGAGTGTAGGTCCCAGAGGCAGAGTCAAATTCAGTCTTTCTTTCAGAGGTATCCAGTTCAAATTTGTACACATTCTTGCTGTCTGGTTCTGCAACAAACACCACCTCCTGGCCAGTCTTTTGGTTGTGAAGTCGAACAAAAGTCTGCAAGGAAGATTGTAACATTCAAGGGCTTTTCAGCCAGCAATCTACATTAAAAAAAAAAAATCAGAAGTGGGCTTTTACAGGGCAGGCTATGTGCACTCAATCTGTGGAGTTAAATACAACACAACACCAGAGCCAGGACAGGTTTCATTTAACAGACAGACAAAACAAATGAAGTGAATCTCCCATCTAGTGAGATCAGTGATCTTCACAGTACATGTCAGAAACATAAGGCTTCTCAAAACCTATCAAATCTTTTCAAGAGCAACTGTCACCTCAGATGCTTCATGATGGAACATCTCGGTAACACAGCAACGACAAAAATTGTCCTAACCTGGTGAGGGATGAGTTCAGCTCCACTGTTCACATCTATCAGCTGGAAGGATAAAGCAAAGTTCTGATGGCTGTCAGCAGTGAATGAGCCCTTGGCTTTGGCTGGGTAAGCTACCCTAGGAGGAAAAAACACACAGAACTGAGGTGATCTTCCAAGAGGTGCTCAGAGAAACCAAGGCTCTAGTCTAGAAGCCAGGTTGCCCTTCCAGGATCACACACCCCACGCTGCTTTACCTGGTTGTTTTTGGTGCAATGCTCTGATCTTTATCCACAGTAGAAAGATCTACGTTAGTAATCCCCACTTCTGTGGAAACTTTTACTTTCAGCTGCAACAAAACACAAGAGAAAATTCTTTAGAGCACTCTACATACACCAATTATGGTCAAATTCACCGCAGATGCTTCAGCTCTTCTGCCTCTCTTCCCCAAAGAGGGTCTTATGACAAAGCTCAAGTCAGAGCCTAACCTGCACAGAAGGATCTACGCAATTTACCTTCTGGCAGAGCTCCTGCACCAGTCACTGACCCTGAGCATTCCCTTCCTCCCTGCACAAACAGCCACCTCTGCAGGCACCAAGTTCTCAGGTGTGCTGGAACTAGCTGTCCTTCAGAGAGCTGCTTTTAATGAAACAACTATCCAAATCCAACTAAGTTTTCCTTTTGAACTAGCAGAAACGAGCTATTAAAGATTACACCACATATGAAACAACTTCACACTGCCTGTGCATATGTCCTACTTTCTGGACAGCAATTTGAGACAAGAGGTCTCTGGACAGCAACAGTTCTGCCTCTGCTGGCTCCTAAAGCCCACCAGGTTTCTGTTAATTTTATTACCAGCAGGCAAACGCCAAAGCATTCCTGCAGTCCTGCACTTTGTCCAGCAAGCTTTTCTTCAGAGTCCCAGCATTTATCCCTTAGTGCTGGGCAGCCAATAAGGACCTGCCATTTATCACACTCCTCTGTGTTAAGTGCAGTATAAACTCCAAGCAGAGAAATGATTTCCTGCCCTTTCCCTAGCCCCAAACCACAGCCCATTCAGGCACTGAGCCGAGTGGGTTTGACTGATTTCAATTCTTCTCTCAAACATAAGCAGTCACTCTAGTCTGTAGTTTTTAATTAGCACATTTGTTCTCACAGCTTACAAATGCTCCCCTAGAGAACTGAAGTTTCATTGCCAAGATATTTTTCATCTTATACTACAATTTGTTATTACATGTTTGCTCATGTGAACCAGCCCCACACCAAAAAATGATTCACGGAGAACCTGTAGGAAAAATATGTAAAAACATTAACTAAACTATTCAGGTCAGACTTCAAACAAAATCATCTTGGCAATTCCTTTACAACAAAAAGTGTAATTTAAGAGAGAGGCTACCCCCAAAAATGGATCCATTAACATGCAGATGATTCAGGCTAATTTTAGCAAAGCCTTAATTTGTTCCAAGACAGGGGCAAAGAAAGATGGACTAATGAAATATTAATTTTAAAAAAGCTGTGTGAAGGTAACTCAGAGCTGCTGCACACAGCCCCTCCAACTGCCCAGTACACAAACATCTCTCAAATATTTTAATGCCAGGAAATGTAGTCTCTGCCTGAGTAATAACCCACTGTTTTAGCTCATTACTGTCAAAACGCTGGTGCATTAAGGACAATTAATGCTAATAACAGTAAGGAAAAAGCAGCTCCCCAGCAGTCCTCCCCCGTAACAATGTGTCTTATTAGCACAAAGCTGCCGGCGCCAACACATTCCTGCCGGTGCCTCCCTGTGCCAGCCCAGCTTAAGCAGGACAATCCAGCCCCTTCTGACACCCCTGAGAGCCATTACTGCTCCCCTGACAGAGTCAATTTGATACTCAGAGCAAAGGTCAGCAGTTGTGTCTTCCTCCACTCCAAGCTAAATACGTTGGAAGACTTGAAATGCTAATTGTTTCCTTAAATAGGTGATTGAGGGCAAAAATTAACCCTGGGAAGGGACCTCTTTGGAGAAGAGCATTCTCAGCTGTTGACACTGGGGTGACTTCATGGACAGCCAGAGAAGTCACATTCCTCTCTCTGTAACAAACTTGAGGAAAGGAAAACTCCAAATGTTTATATAAAACTGCTCTTCAGAAAGGTGTGGTCTGACAGCTTTTGCCACCAAAAAAGGGCTGTGTATGCATGAAAAGAAAACTTCATCTGCTTTAGTCACTGCTTCTCCACTACCAAATCTCCACCATATACACTGTTTGGAAATGCCACAAGACCCCCTTGACTCTCTTCTAGAGCTCTAGAGCTTACACAAACAGACAACAACAAATGCTCAGCTTAAACACATCAGAAAATCCCCAGACAACTGATAGCCAAGCCTTGAGATTTAAGGGCTCAACTCTGGAATGCTCTGAAGGACTCACACTTGGTAATCATTTCTGATATCGACTTAGGGCAGCCATATAAACCTCCTCTGTTACCCTTTGTTCATGTGCTGTCAGATCAGCACGTAAGTGATAAGACAGGTTTGAAATTTACACAAATCCCTTTTGATCATGTATTTAATCTGGTTACTGGCCATAATCCTGAGTCAAAATCCAATGCGTTACAGAAAAGCATGTGATAAAAATTCCATACAACTGGCAACATCCTTCACAAGTATACATAAAAAGCTGTTTCAGTGAATAGCACGGAATGAAAATACATCAAAGAGCACACCCACCTCCACTTTGTTAGCAATAAATCGCTTATCTCCATCTACACTGATAGAGAAATCGTAATATCCACTAGCAGGTTTCACATTCATGAAGTTCAGCTCAAAGAAATCTCTGTAATGAAAAACCCCAAGGTGTTAAGAAGCCTCCAAATATGCTACATTAAACAGGTAAACAAAAACAACACAAAACTAACATTGTTAAGTGCAGCAGGAAAAGAATTCTTCAAAGCTGACCAAAGTCAAAAGAACATTGGAATTTCCCACTCCCAGTCAAAAGAAAAAACAACAGAAATTCATCATCACCACCAAATGTGATCAGTCACTCTACACTAACAAAACACAACCACAGCATTTTGAGTTTTCTATCACAGAAACATTTCTCTGGTGGAAAAACACTTACGGAAAAGTAAGTCCAACATTGCTTAAATAACACCTGTTTGTCTTTCTCTAAAAATAATCTTATTTTCTTACCCAGAGAGAGTAAATGGTAGCTGCTGAAGGACAGTGGCTTTGCTAGACACAGACTTGGCTTGGTCAAGCTTTACAGAAACTTGAGTCAGTAGCTGGGACATAACATTGGTCACTTGCAGCTACGAGAGAAAAACCAGCATTTCTGTGAGACTTGTCCCAGAAGGACTGCAGGAGCACAGACAACTCGGTACCCCTCTGTTACACACCCAGAGCTCTCCCCTGCTCAGCATCCCAGATTCCCTTTTTCTTTCTAACACAACAGGGAAGGTGAAGAGCTGACTTTCACACCATGCTTTCTTTAGGCAGTGCCTTGTAAGGCGAGGTTCCTAAGAATCACTTCACAAAAGCACTAAAATCCCAGATCTGCTGGAGCCTGAGTCACAGAGCTAAGAGTGAAAGACATCAGCTCACACTTTCAGTCAGCCCAGAGCCACAATAAAACGGGCTGAGCCGAGATTTGGGGCTGGGCCTTACCCTGAGGACGGGCTGATGGTGAGACACGGCCGCAGCCCCGTCAGGGACAATGATCACAGGCAAGTGGAAGCGGTTCTGGGACAAGGAACCTGCAGCACGAGCAACGCTGAAAGCCTCTGAGAGTGTCTCAAAGTTCTTCTTGCTAAAAATGGCATTCATCAGCTGGATAACTTGATCCTGAAAGAGGAAAAGCCAACCATGTATAAGCACCAGCAGCTCACCACAACATTGCAAACTGGCTCAGTGTTATGTTATTAATGAAAACACCATTCATAAAAGACTGTTTAATTTTCCATTTGCTTTAAAAACAGTTCAAATTATGAGGCAACCCAAAATTCTACCTTTGGAATTTCATGTGCATTCTTATTCTTGGCTGGGAGGTTCCAACCACAATGGCTGGAACTGCCTCAAGAACTTGGAAAAGCAGAATATGAATCCACCTCTGCAAATGATGTGTTTTGGAGTACAAAGATGTCATCAGCTCAACTACCCAGCCTGCATGTGGCTGCAAAAAGACAATTTGGCTGAAAGAGCTGCACAATTGTCAGAGCAGGACCAGGCTTGATGTCCTGGCTACCTGCCAGGCTGGGAAGGCCACGGAGCAAAGCATCCCAATGGCTCTGGAAGGAGCCAGTCTAGGCCCGTGCAGGCTGATCCCCTTAGGCTCAGCAGTGTCCTCAGGCTAAGAGGATTAGCTTTAAAGCAGTACCACCAGGAGCACAGAGCCAGCTCTGGGATGTGCCAAAGCTCATTTGTTCTCTCCAAAGTAGGAGTGGGACAGCATCCCCCCAGCTGGTTCTGCAGGCTGACTCAGTAGGGTTAGGTCTGCACCACTCTGCAGATTATTCATTACCCATCATTTTTCAGCTTCTCCCATCACTCCCTGCTAGTCTGGAAAACAGAGGGATTGGCTACCTGTACTTTGATCCAAAGCAAGGATTTCGGGCTAAATTCTAATGAGAATGAGAATAATCAAAGACAATCCCAACTAAAGCAATAGGGATACAACTTAGTGACCTACAAAGAACACTTCTAAATGAAATCCACTGCATCTCAAATTTTCACTCTCCTGCTTGTACCAGTGAACACCAAACATGACAACTAGAGAAAGCACCCAGACAAATGCTACAAAACCTCTGCACAGTGCAAATCCTGTAGTGTTTTTCATGTCTGTGGAGGGCATGGCACTGCTCCAGACCCTCATCAGCACTGACACTCTCATTGAAGTTGTGGGGGGAAAAAACCAGGGAGTTATTTTTTCAAATACTGCATGTTATTTTTTAAAGACAGTTTTGTTGCATTCCAAAGGCACTCTCACCATTCACCAGAGATAAGGCCTTGAGCCCCAACAGCAGCACTTCTGACAGCATAATTCTAAAAATAACTAAACAATTTCCCTTAATTGGTCTTTTATTTAAGCATCATTTGGACACTGACAGTTTGAATTGTGTGTGCCAGAATCACCACCTCAAAAATGACATCAAAATGACTTCGCATTAGTCTGTTTGGCAGCAGTGTGGAAAAGAGCCAGGACTGAACTCGGATGTCTTACACTAGCTTCAGTCTTCACCCTGCCACTTTGGCTTGTGCTTTAGGGAGCTGCCATTCTCACTCCAAAGTACATCTAACTCCATTAACTTTTGGAAAAAAATATCAAGTGGATAGCTTGCAGTAATGATTTCTAGCTTAACCAAGATCAAAAGAAATTTACAGCAGTCTTTCAGACTGTTGTCATCTCAGACAACAAGTTTTTTCATCTGGATTCCTGCAGGTACATGGTAATGTTGTCTCTTTTTTGGGCACCCCAAACTGGGGTGCCTGTATTTCCTCACAGATAAATAACATTTGCAAAACACCTTGAAATGATGGAAAGTGCTGCAAGTGCCAAATACCAGAACAAACTCTGAAACAAGGGGGTTTTTTCAACACTTTGTCTCAATAAACCAAGGAAAACTAAGCTTCACTTGTAATTTCCTTCTGTACACTTGAAAAAGGAAAAAATCCAACAAATCCAGCCTGTGATCTTTAAGTTGGAATTTCCTCTTAGATTCTGTTTCCTAGCATTCCCTCCACAATGTCCCTTTTCACTAAGTGTGCTCAATACTTTTCCCAGCAGAAATTCTACCCAGTTACACCAGGCTCTGGCACTGCACCACAGGGACTGAGCAGATCCTTTTTGGGAGCTGGAGTGTGCAGGGAAGGAAAGAGCAGGTACAGACCTCCTTTATTGCTGGCTCTGTACCCACATGGTCTGACAGTTTATAGGCAGCAGCAACAAACAGAGCAGTAGTCTCAATTCCTTCTTCAAACTGCAGGTAAATTCCACCCAGGTCATCNATGTGCCAAAGCTCATTTGTTCTCTCCAAAGTAGGAGTGGGACAGCATCCCCCCAGCTGGTTCTGCAGGCTGACTCAGTAGGGTTAGGTCTGCACCACTCTGCAGATTATTCATTACCCATCATTATTCAGCTTCTCCCATCACTCCCTGCTAGTCTGGAAAACAGAGGGATTGGCTACCTGTACTTTGATCCAAAGCAAGGATTTCGGGCTAAATTCTAATGAGAATGAGAATAATCAAAGACAATCCCAACTAAAGCAATAGGGATACAACTTAGTGACCTACAAAGAACGCTTCTAAATGAAATCCACTGCATCTCAAATTTTCACTCTCCTGCTTGTACCAGTGAACACCAAACAACATGACAACTAGAGAAAGTATCCAGACAAATGCTACAAAACTTCTGCACAGTGCAAATCCTGCAGCGTTTTTCATGTCTGTGGAGGGCATGGCACTGCTCCAGACCCTCATCAGCACTGACACTCTCATTGAAGTTGTGGGGGGAAAAAACCAGGGAGTTATTTTTTCAAATACTGCATGTTATTTTTTAAAGACAGTTTTGTTGCATTCCAAAGGCACTCTCACCATTCACCAGAGATAAAGCCTTGAGCCCCAACAGCAGCACTTCTGACAGCATAATTCTAAAAATAACTAAACAATTTCCCTTAATTGGTCTTTTATTTAAGCATCATTTGGACACTGACAGTTTGAATTGTGTGTGCCAGAATCACCACCTCAAAAATGACATCAAAATGACTTCGCATTAGTCTGTTTGGCAGCAGTGTGGAAAAGAGCCAGGACTGAACTCGGATGTCTTACACTAGCTTCAGTCTTCACCCTGCCACTTTGGCTCATGCTTTAGGGAGCTGCCATTCTCACTCCAAAGTACATCTAACTCCATTAACTTTTGGAAAAAAATATCAAGTGGATAGCTTGCAGTAATGATTTCTAGCTTAACCAAGATCAAAAGAAATTTACAGCAGTCTTTCAGACTGTTGTCATCTCAGACAACAAGTTTTTTCATCTGGATTCCTGCAGGTACATGGTAATGTTGTCTCTTTTTTGGGCACCCCAAACTGGGGTGCCTGTATTTCCTCACAGATAAATAACATTTGCAAAACACCTTGCAATGATGGAAAGTGCTGCAAGTGCCAAATACCAGAACAAACTCTGAAACAAGGGGGTTTTTTCAACACTTTGTCTCAATAAACCAAGGAAAACTAAGCTTCACTTGTAATTTCCTTCTGTACACTTGAAAAAGGAAAAAATCCAACAAATCCAGCCTGTGATCTTTAAGTTGGAATTTCCTCTTAGATTCTGTTTCCTAGCATTCCCTCCACAATGTCCCTTTTCACTGAGTGTGCTCAATACTTTTCCCAGCAGAAATTCTACCCAGTTACACCAGGCTCTGGCACTGCACCACAGGGACTGAGCAGATCCTTTTTGGGAGCTGGAGTGTGCAGGGAAGGAAAGAGCAGGTACAGACCTCCTTTATTGCTGGCTCTGTACCCACATGGTCTGACAGTTTATAGGCAGCAGCAACAAACAGAGCAGTAGTCTCAATTCCTTCTTCAAACTGCAGGTAAATTCCACCCAGGTCATCCAAGCGAGCGACAAGATCCTGACAGAAAGAGTTAGCAAAATTTAAATTGCATCCTAGTGGATCTGCAGAAGTTAACTCTGCTGTTAGGCCTTCAATCAAGAATTACCTGTATGGGTTCAATGATATATTTTGTAAAAGTTATTTAGAAACAGGAAGAAAGAAAATTCTTCAGCCTTTAGTGGATTTAATTATAAGTAAATGTCAGGATTTTAAAAGTCCAAGGAATTATCTGCTTGAAAGCCAAGCCACATCATGCAGGCAGACAATTAGCCAGGCTGGTTTTTCTTTTTTTCACAGTAATACATCTCTTAGTTCTAAAGCAATCTAGCAAATTTCTGAATAATTAGAGAGCACAGTGTGTTCCTACCTCAATTTCCTCAACAATGCTACTTAGATCTGCCTGCTGGGACAGGTAAGATGCCGTCTCCAAAGCCTGGATGGTTCTTAAACAAGAACAAACAAAACCAA
>VYZR01032855.1:1901-19259 GCA_013400675.1 Oxylabes madagascariensis
TGGCTTAAGCATTCATTGCTGCTGTTAATTAGGGTATCTCCCAACAGAAAAGCAAAGTCATGATTTAACACTGAGGACCATATGACTAAGGGCAATGAATAGAGCTTTGAGTGGAGGTGCTGATTTAAAAGACTGTGAGCAAGTCTGAAGCATAGTGTTGATCAGTGTCTACTTGATTATTACTGATTAGTTAATTGCTAAGTTATTTTTGGCAAAACTTGCTGTACCACAACAAATTATAAGCTATTACTGAGTCAAGTTAAAATGGACAGATTAAGACTAGACCGTGTCTTGAGAAAACCAAGAGGGGCCCTTTGAAACAACCTGAGGAGGGCAATTATACTGCAGAAATTCTCCTTACACAGAACTGAAGGCAGTTCACTGCTCAGAGTGCAAATTGCTCGTGATACGGATATTACCTCTATACTCCAGGAAAAGGCATCCTGAGGAGAGCCCTGTTCCATTAACCAAGGCAGATGGGCACAATCTCTAACCTTGTACATGATGAGGGGGATGTCAGAACTGGCCCTCTTAGGATGGAGGGATTTGGTCCGTAGGCTTACTCAGGCAGGAGCCGAGTCAGATTCTCTCCTGTCAACCCAAGACTTCTGGCTAAAGGAGAGTAGTAAGAGCTCTCTAACCACAGGGCAGGTTGGTCACTAGATCCATTCTCTGCCCAGTCTGAAATGGGGATCAACTCTTTTGCCTGACCCCCTCGCTTTCCACCTACAATAGGTATCCCCAAGGAAGAAAAGGACGACTGAGCTGCATACAGGGCCTCAGACCACCTCAGGCTGCTTCATGAGGTGGCACTGGTCCTGGGAGGAACATAAGGATTAGAAATGGAACCTTTGAGAAAACGTTGAAACTGCCAGAAAGCAGGACCCAGGGCAAGCTCTGGAGGGCACCAGTGCCTGTGAAGCACATAGTGCAGCAAGTGATGACCTGCTGGAAAGTGACTTCTGAGGCATCCACCAAGGGCTGCAGCCAAGTAGTGCTTCAGGGCAGCGCTCAACCTCTCTGGGCAACTGTATCTCTGGAGCTGGTGCCAGTCTTAAATTCCAGCCAGAGATACCAGACACCTGAGAATTTAAGAAGGTCTTAAAGTGACACAGATACCAGTCTTGGAAATAGCTCTTTTGAAGTTTGTGCTGGAACTATTTACAAGCACTTTTCCCCTTCTTTTCCTTTACCCTCCGATGTAACAAAACAAACACGCAAACAAAAATCTAGTTGAGGTGACCCAGCATATAGATTAAGACTCCTTGAAGTAAGGAGTCAAGATGAAGCTAAAATCATTAAAAAAAAAAAAAAATGGTTGCTTAAAACCCTTCTCACAGAACGTTTCCCGCTGGCTTTTTCCTGAACAGCATAAACACTGGCAGCACTCATCTGATGGTCAGCACTGACTCCACCACATCTGGAAAAGTTTAAGCCACAGCCTTCATGCAAAGTCATGCCCACAAAGCCAGGAAAGCAAACCTGCAGTTTTAAAGAAAAGCTGGATAGCTCAGGCTCAAATGGACATTTAGAAGAACAAGGATGAAAGCATCCTCCAACCATGAGTACACAACATGTGTGCCAGGCTGGGGGCAGAAGGAAAGAGAGCATCGTCACAAGCACTGCTAGGGCAGAAAAGTATTTGGCTGAAGTATCAAGGCGTCCGCACGCCCATAGTATGGGTTGCTTGTAACTGCTATACAAGCAACCACTTGAAGGAAAAGTCTTTTTCCCTCTTGGCACATAATGAAACTGAAGACAAATGGTGTATAAATAAAACAGGGCGCTTCTGTAGTACAAAATGACAACAATCTCAGCAATTCCTCGGCTCACGCCAGGAAATTCTCCTTGCACACTGCTTGCAGGTTTTTCAGCCTTATCAGATTGGACACAAAAAATAAAATGACAAAAGCAAGAAGGCAAAAGTCAGTGTCTCCACAACAGAGCTTCTAAGGAGCAAATGCCACTTTATGTGGGAAAACCCAAACTACGGCTTAACGGAGGCTGGGTTAGGCCATAAAGGGCATATGGCACTCGTGCCACATCACTGCCTACCTGCGTATCGCGTACGTCATGTCAGTCATCCCCGAGCAAAAACGCTTAAGTGCAAATACACACACCTACCTCAGGTCTACCGCTCGCTGAAGGGAGAGTGTCACACACACGATGCTCCCCATTAGAGCAAAAAGTGTTTCACAGATGAATCAAGTATCATCGTTCTTCTTCCACAGAAGGAAAACCTGAGCAGCAACACATCCCACTTACCCCACGTCCAGCCAGTCTGATTCCAAGCAGTTCTTTGTGGCCTTCTGAAGTCTTTGTCCCACTCTTGAAATCAAGATGAATTTACATATTCCTACTAAAGTAACAGAGGAGAGCTACAACTAATGCTATTCTGAAGATTAGAAACCCTGTAAATAGCAATTTTTATTCATTTGGTAACTTTTTAGGAGAAGCTGTGAAACCTCTACTGAAGGTTTACAACCTTGACTTTCCAGATACCCCACACCTGATGAGAGAGCGAAGTAGAAACAGTCTCACAAGCAGGCCATGCCAACATTATTTCATCCACACCCAAGCTATCAGATGTTGGGAAGCTCAGATGTGAAACTACACTAATGCCCCTCACACCACCAGCTGCTTCAGAGGTGAAGTGACAATACAAACCTTTCTTATGGATTCACTTGTTCAGGTCCTCTGTGTTTGGTGGCAGCAACGTCACTTCAACAATCTCTGCTGTGCTTAGAGCTCCTGTATTCGATCTAGGTAACCAAATAAATGCTTACTGGACACTTAGAAGCCCAAGAAAACACTACAGGAATGTATTCTCCTCTGCACAACTTGTGCTAGTGTAACATGTTCTTTGCAGGGCCCCTCCTACACTTATTCTATATACTGACATACTCTCTTCTAGATACCTGCCAGGTTACAACACAACAGCTTTCTAAGAGACTCCTAAAATTCCCTTCCCTAGGAAAGTGATGCAGGAGATAGTGATCTTAGGAACTTTAGCTTCAGAACACCTGGTGTTTTGAAACCCTTTTAAAATATTATTGTGCCTGTATTTTCCTTAGCTAAATATATAAAATACTTAATATACTACTAGGATACCTGCCATAAGTTTTACAGCATTAGAGCTTAATATTTCAAAGTGATCACTACAACAGGTGAATCAATTTCCATAACTTTCATTTCTTAATCAATTACTGATTTACTTCAGGTGAGTTTAAGACATGTAGGCTTCTCCATGTACCAATGAAGCGAAAATTACAAGGGCAGTCTCTATATAAAACAGCCAAAAACACATGGTTTGTTTTCAGGGCTTCAGTTTTCTATTAGTTCACCAGTGATGAGATATAAACACTCCAATGGAGCCCAGACTAAATGTATCTTTAGGAGCAGTGGTCTAGAAAATATATAATTAACAAATTAAGAAGCTCAAAATAGTTCCACAGAGCAGCCCACGACACTTCTTCAGCTTGTCACATGGTTGTTGCTGTGCCCAGCTATAACTGCTCACCAGCAGCATTTTGCTCAGCTTTCATAATTAGCTATAGAGTTTGCACGAATTTGCTTTCGGAGCAGCTCCCATCAGGCACAGAGGAGAAACACTCTCAGTTTACAGGATGACATCTACTTCTGTTCTTTAGTTTGTGCTCATGGGGGCTGTGCTCAAGAAGACATGTTTATGTCACAAAAATGTCCTTAGCCCACAGCTGGAGAGAAAAACACTTCAAGTGATTTAAGTGAAAACTCCCTAAACTAATTGATGAATTTCAGAGAGCGATAAAACTTCTGAAGACAAAAAACTATCTGTGGATCTCTTAGTTCAAATATTTTAGATTAAACAGAAAAGGACTCTAACAAACATGAGTTACTGATTACTTTAACTACTTATTGTTCTTGACATATGCAACTAAATATTTGTAAAACTATGCATTTATGGCATGGACTTCAAATAAACTCATTAAACCCACAACTTTTTGTTCCCAAACAAATATAAAAAGAAAACAATATGGCAGTTTATACCCCGTTTATTAAGACAGAGCCATCTATCACTTAATACACTGGTTGGGTAGCCATAAATCACATTATTTTCTTACTCTATTAAGATGCAAGACAGTTTGGCAACCAAATAACAAAGACAAATTAGGCAGGGTGGAAAAACATTTAAGCTGCAGTGAGTTAAAAAACATCTAAGCTGGGGAGACCTAAGCCAGCACAGTTATACAAGGTGCTGGCATCGGGTGACGCTCGGCATGGCGTGCTTGCCAGCCAACTCCTCGAGTGCCCAGCGGGCCTGCCAGGGCCCTTCAACTGGAATGTCAGAAAAGGTCCGGGGACCGTCTGGATGCCGCTTTTTTGGACATCTACCAAAGAGCGCACCACCAAAGCTACAGTTTCTGTGTAGGGATCGCATAGTTCTTGGTAAGAATGAAGGCTTCTGGTAAGAAAGTTTATAGTGCAATCTGAATTAATTTGTGCCCACAGTGTCATTATTCATTTTCCCAAAACAGTTTAAATATAATTGTGTAGGAATTTGGTATCTCTGTAAAGATATTACAAAGCAGTGCTTATACAGTTGGTGACTACATAGATTCAATTTTGATAAACACATCTCTTCAAGCTTTTGCAAAACTACAAGTACGAAAGCAAGAAGTGACAAAGCAGCCAAGGGCTTCTGTATCTTCTGAACGCTATTAAAATTCTCAGGGCTCAAAGGAGTTCAGATACCTATCGCACAGGAAGCACACCCCATGTTCAGTTTAACAGCTGCTCAGGGAAGAGCAAAACCTATTTCGGCTTCCTCTTTGCCAACGTGCCACCGAGTTACAGCTCCTGCTGAGAAGGCAGAGGCTGCTTTACTCCAGACAAGCAAGTTCAGATACGTTTCTGCTTGTCAGCGCAGTTGTGTGCTTAACATGGAAATTTGTAAATGAGCTGTATCGCGCAGAGTTACACACTTTTTTTCCTACTGAAGACAAAAAGGGGTCAAGCACCAGGAGCTTCAGCTCATAAATTCATTGTGTTGGCCCTAGGGAACCTCGCTGGTAACAGCTGTAGCCTTAATGCAAATTTACAAAGTGAACACTTACTCAGCTCGAAAAGCATACACACAACAGTTACCCTGATAGCAACAAACACAGTATCAGGTTAACATCCTGTTGGTAGACAATTTTTGTAAGTGGAATATTTCATAAAATCATAAATGGCAATGCTTCATTGAAATAACAGATTTAATTTGCTTCTTGAAACAACTATACTTAAATCAGTCTGGCAACATGCAAGCAAATTAAGTAAAAGCACCAGATTTCTTTTCAGTTTTTAAATGTTTGTAAGGTTTAAGTCATCAAGAGATTGGATTTTGATTTTTTTCTTTTTTGAAGAGTCTTGATTTAAGACAGTGACAGGGGAAAACTTCTAAAAAGCATCTTCAAGAGATCCTTATCTCATTGCAAAACATTCACTTTATGTATCTTGACATAAAAACATCAGAACTTTTTCTTTTCAAAGCCCTCATTAGGAGCATTTTCAAATAAAATAAAAATAATGCTTAAAATTCAGACATTTAAAGTCAACTACATTCAGCAGATACAACTCATAGTGAAGCTAAATGATTTTCTGTACATCAATACTGCAAAAAGGGAGAGCAATTAGCAGTGTTACACCACACTCCATAGGAATTAATACTTTAAAAGCCAACTGATTTGATTTCTATATTTTTTAAAAAAAAGGTATGAAAAATCTCCTTTGGTCACAAGTCCAGAGACAACTGTTTAGGTAAGTGTGACGACAGCAGGAAAAAACACACCAATCAACTGGTCATAATATATAAGTGCAGGTGAAGATACAAATAAGATAGTCCTTTTAATTGCAAAGCATGCCATACAGACAGAAAACAGAGAGAATTTTTAGAATTCCAATATATTAATGCTCACCATATTGGGGTACTTCAGTAGCTTCAAAAAAGACCATGAATGTAAACATGCTTGGAGGCATCTTATTAACATATAAATATACATGTGCCAGATACTTGCAGACTAAGGTTTGGCAAGTACATGCTCACTTCACAACAAAACTTTCAGAAAACGAGGCTCAAAAAGCGCCTTCATAATTTTAAATGTTTTAAGTGTCTTAAATGGAGAAACGCTTTTTTAAAAAGAACCAACTAAGATTCAGTCCATATTTTTCCATTAAATACTGTCTTTCAAGATGACTGAAAAAAAAAAAAGAACCATGATGCCTGCAGATTCGTCTCTCTGGTACTCAGCAACTTCTGACAATGAAAACTTCTGTCTTACACGCAATTCTGCAGCAGAGAAAAGCTTTAAAACATTCTGCAAATATTTTGGCTTGCACACGGAGACTGGAGCAAACAGGTTCTTTATCATGGAAATTCAGAATCTTTGCTTGTTTCTAAGTAGTGCAGAACATTAAAGTTAAATATGGACTTAAGGATTTGAGAAACATCTGTAAGGCTTGACTTCATATTGTCAAACACTACAGATAGATAGACACATCTTTTCACAACTCTATGCTTCTGATTTAAGGACTATCATTTTGTAAGCAGCAAGTGTTCAAATGTACATAAAATTTCAAAGTACATAAATGCAAAACATTAATTTGTAACTTATTTTCTTCAGAAGTTCCATTCTGACAAGTAAATTATCTGGACAAGTGTCTCCTTGCCTTACAAGTATTTTCAAGAGCTATGCATTTAAAACTGATAAACACCATATACCTGATAAAATTGGTAAAAGATCCTAAACTCATAGACCCTCCTGTATACTCAAAAATACAGTCTATTTTCCTTTCTCCAGTTCAACAGGGATATAAAATACCTTTGTATGATTCCTCACAAAACTCTCCTATGGCATAAGCCCTTTCTACAGCTCTTTCTGCAGAAACAAGAATCACCTCAGAAGAACACTTGAAAAAGACTGAGGCTCCAAAACTCATCTGTCACCTAACCAAATTAGATTAGATTGGAATAATACAAGTGTACCTTTTTATATTGAATCCTACTGTTAAATTAAAAAAAAAAAAAANTAAATAAAAAAAAAAAAAAAAAAAAAAAGCTGTGGTTTGTGCACCTCTTTAAGACACATTTAAGATTTTCTAAATGAAATCAGAATGAGAAATGCCAAGGAGAAATCACCTATTTGCATTCTTCACCTACTAGCAATTTAATGCCTTTAGAACTGAAAATGTATTCATTAAGAAGTACACTGCAACTGCAATAGTCAACACTCAAGTCCACCAAAATTTAAAAAGTGATTCATTTTAGCATAACCACACTAGCAAATTATTCTGTGTATTTCAGTGAAGCAGAGCTTTTAAAGTTGTAGAGAAATAGATCATTCCTTTTTTGTGTGTTTTAGGGGACCAAATCTCTCCATAAAGATTATTTATACAAATGCAAGAGCAAACTTTCTGAGAGAAGGGTTTGGGGTTTTTATTTTTTTTTCCCGAAGATTCCACCACATTATTAAAAATTAGACGAATGTGTATTCCTGACCACATTGACAATGTCACAGCTAGTTCATGGCAAGCAGCTGCAACGGGTGTAAATGAAAAACAGGTCCCTACACTGGGACAAAGCTTGGTTGCAGGCTGACTGTATGACACTAATATTGAAAGCAAGAATTTAAAGTAACTCATCTGGCATTCAGATCCGACTGAGGGAACAGTGAGAACAACACAGTGAAGGTACACTTAGGTGCAATTTCATGCTGGTGACTTTTTCCTCTTTTTATGCTTAGAGCAGATTTTAAACCAAGAGTTGCATATCCAATGACACACACACAATTCAAAACATAAGAGACCATTAGCACAGTTGTACACATAATTACATAAACTTAGTATTTACATATTCTAAACAAAGTTCCATTTCAACAGTTGAAGTCTTTTAACACATGAAAGAAGATAATCTACTACAAAGAATGTGTAACGGGATCACAAACTTTCCACAAGCATATAAACATATGTTTTAAAGTGCTTTCTGGGTGCTTCAGATTAACCCCTTGCAGTATGAGCTTTTATGTAGTGCTGTTCCAGTCATTACAAAGTTATTTAAATCATTCCTCTTCAGGTGCATTGTGAGTTCAGGAATAATGACGACACCATTGATGTAAAAGCTTTAGGCTCTACCAACATAAACGTATACATTACTTAGGTTCAGATGAAGTTGTCAAATACTTTGGTTTATCATAGCTTGGGATAAATATTTGATAGAACAAAAATTGCACCTCTCCACTCTTGAGTTTGTTTTTTTTAACTAAAAAAATACCCCAACATAAATTGACAGTATTCTTTGGTAAAAACAGGACATTTGGCCAGCTTGTGTGTACATCTATTTATTAAAATAGCCTAAAAGTGAACAAATGCCGCTGCTGTACTGTCAATTTACAGGAATAAGCATTCCTCAGTGGGGAGTATCAAAATATTAACCTTAGCAGTTACCTATACAACAAGCTGAAACACCTTCAGCAACCATTACAGGGGATCAATAATGTTTTAGAACACTTTTTGCTTAACATTTATCCTTTGCATTACAAAAACCTGTAAAATGCTCTATGCCTGCAGACAAATCCATTACCTTGCAGCGACTACAGAAATGTTATTCAATGGTGTACACTGTCAAGCTGCTGTAACAAAAACCAGGAATATGGTGTGCTGACCAATTAATACTCAACTGCACAGTACTTGTGCATTACCTATCCTAAATACTAAGAAAAGCCTATTAAAAATTCATTTAACTGCTACAAGTTACATGAATATATAAAAACAGAGCAGATATACAAGTATAACACTGAACATACTGTACTTTATTAGCACAAAAAAAGCCAGAACAAGGCACAGCAAGCAGAAAAATACATCAATGGAAGGGTTAGTGTAGCATACAAGAATAATGTTTATTGTACTTGCAGCCAAAATGTTTCCTACCTCGCACAGGTCACTGCTGTAGAGAAGTAAGAAATAAAATACTGTAGCAGCTGGTAAAGAAACTAGGGAGCACTCAGAATTGGTACAAAACATTAAACAGGGGTCAGGGCATTCCAACAAAATTTTAGTGCAAAATATCTAAGACAGAACTGGTTTAAGTTCCATCTCCAATTAAATAAGCAAACAGAAGTTAGAATCTTGTTTCTAAGTAATCTGTTGAAACTATCATCAGTGCATATTACTTTAAAACATTTTTAAAAGCGCAGATGGAAAGATATTTACAAATAAAGTGTAGCAGTACCTTTGAAACCTGACATTTGTTTCAGATATGTCAGATTTTGTACTCTGACTATAATAATTCAACCATTTGTCATGTTCTCCATAAAAATATCAGACTACTTTAAATAATTAAACATTTTTTTCTTGTCACTATTACCTTCCACTGTAAGTTACTAGCAGTCAGGTCATCAAAATCTGTTTTGGAAAAAACCCACAACCTTATGTTTCACAGCAATAATCTAATTCTGTGTCCCGCCACAGAAGCAGCAATTCACACTGGAAGGTATTTTTAACTGTCTGAGACAGTATTACTTTTGCTAACAATGCCACTTAAATCTCCAAGTGTTTGTAACAGAATTACAGTACTGAGCAGGCATATTCAAGTCTTAATGATTAGGAAACCTTATATACTGTGAAAAGCATGATTCATCTGTTAGCATCAAAGCACCATTAACTCTTAATGGACTGCTTCTAATGAACTGCTCTTTATTACAAGAAAATATTCACTAGTATTTGGAAACTTGTTTGTGAGCTAAGTTATTACTTTGAGTAGAGGAAAATTTTCGAGAAAAGACTTCTAAAAAAATATTTCAAATATTAGCAAAAACGCCCCTCTGATAAAGCCTTTCTTTAATAGCATTACATGAATGCCCCATGGGAAATGCCTCATAGTTTCTTCATCCAATTACTACAGCTATAAAAGGGAAACAAAATATTTAGAAATTAGCAAAAATATTTTCATTTAGGCCTTAATGAAAAACGTGCAGAATTGTGTCTGCTTATTGTTTCCAAGAGGCATCACAACTTAGTTTGATTAACAGCAGGCAGCATCTGACAGGATACTAACACTCAGCTTAAATAGGATATTGCAGAAAAGCTAGACGTCATTGGTGTGCTTGCTGCAGTTAAACTGTAATACACACAAAAAAAAGCACATGTTCCAGAAGCTTATTTTGATTTCCATTTACTTTGTTTTTATAGGTTCCCGCTCCAGCCATCGCACCCTGACTTTTTGTTTATAGTGATACTCCTTTAGAAAGTCTTGCAACATTGAGGGTAGAGGAAGGTCATCAATTCCATCGTACGTAGTGCACCTGCAGATTACTGCCCGGCAGATATACTGCAGACTAAAGGGGAAGGTCCTGTTCAGAGATACAGTAAGCAACGGTTCAAAGAACATGCAAGAACTGGGGTCTTTGTAGTGTTCCAGAAGCCCCGTAACAGTGGAGGAGTGGAACACACAGGGGTCATGGGCGTCAAAGCTGAAGTTGTGGTTCCACTGCTCAATGCGTGCGTGCAGCGAGCGGTTGTAGCGGCGGAAGCTCACCGAGAAGAGGTAGTCCTCCTGCGCAGAATCCCTGAGCAAAAAAGTGCCTTCGGGCTTACCCTCCAGAAGTGCTTCTGCTTCGTAGCGGTCCATGACGCCCCAGTAACACGGGTTACCTGTGATCTGGAGCAAGTCTGGCACCAGGCAGTGGATGTAATCGATCTGAGTGTGCACTTTCCAAGCGCCCTGCCTGCTGATATGGCCGTGGCTCTCTCCTGACATCTGACGCTGCTTCTGCCGGCGTGACTGCAGGCAAAGCGTCGTCGTGTCCTCTTCGGAGTCACAGTTCCCTGGAGGTGTTATGGTTTTGTCCCCGGTCAGCTCAGTCATACCAGGGGCTAACTTTGGTCCCAGTTTATACAATGGATTTACCTGTGCTGTAGCTTCAAAAGTGTGTATTTGGGCATTGGGAGGGGGATCAACCCCTTCTTCAATACTAAGTCTACGTCTCTCTCTGAGCCTGTCTTCTTCATCTTCTGTGGAAACCAAGGAAGGATCAAATGTGTCAAAGAAAGTTGAATGAGGACTCACGGGCGCTGTGTGTTGTTTAATCAGATGCCACTTCTGGGCCAGATCTGAGCCTGCAGGAAAAGGGCATTTCTCAAGCATTAGTTCAGAGAGATGGATCTTTCTTTTGTTAGAAAACAGAGGTTTGGACTGTTTGCTGTAAGTTCTCATGGGAAAACACAGCCCAACAGTATCTTGGAGACGCTGTCGCAGAGAACGGCTGCCTACTGTCCTGCTGGATACTGCGTCCATGTCATGGACTGAGCTCACCCCATACCTCCTCTCCCTCCTCTGCAAACCACTTCGTGTTCTACCAAATCTTTTTTCCGTATCCAAGGAGCTCTGTGTTTTGGTAGAGCAGGAGTGCTTCTTCTTCCCGCCCCACGGAGCATGCCGAGAATAAGAGTCCCTTCGAGCAAGCCTGGCTCCCGTGGTGACACACGAGTCATTCTCTTTCTCAATGCTTATTTCAACAATCTGAGGAATTTCTGTGACACAGTTTTGGTTCCGTCTTGCTGAATTCTTTGAAGGACTTAAGCCTAATTGCAAAGCAATGTTTTCTCTCAAAGGGCTGCTGGGTTGTTGTTGAGTCAAGTCAGTTATCTGGATGGCTTTGTCTTTACCAGATGAGCAACTATTGGAGTTCACAACTATACTCTCATTTTGGCTTCCACCCTCATGACTAAAGAGATTCTGGCACCTGTATTTGAAATTGTTCCACATCTTTCCCACTTTATCCATGGATTATGTTATCTAAATTCAAGAGGAGAAGAAATATTAAAAGAAAAATATAGTTTTAAAACATGAAGATACATCTTCAGTTATCAATTAAATTACAGACCCAAGATGACTATTATTAACTGAATGCAACACATTTTAAAAAGTGCCCTAGTCTTTGTAGGGTTATGTGAAAGCAAGATGCATCACACCGTTTTGATATTTAGAAAAATATCCATATTTTTGAATGTTTTCTAAATGAATATTTAGAAAAATCACCACAAAGAAAGTGTTCACGAAATTACAAACATTTCATTCACAAGTAGGCCCTCCTATTTTTCTGTAGGCATGTAGGTAGGTCTGCATAGTTGTATTTGATGAATAGGAAATACACAGGCTAAAATTCTTCATTATAGGGAGAATTTTTAAGTCATATGTTAGGTATGACTCCCTGTTAAGCTTCCAATAAGCAGCAGTAAAACAAATCCTGAATGAGAACTGCTCAAGTCACTCCAAATTGGAAGAGCAATTAGTAAAATCCAACAAGTGCACTGCAAATGTCCAGGTACACCATGTAAAAGAAAAAGCTCCAGCTGCAGACCACATAAATTCCAGGATACAGCTTTGCAAGATTAAAAGAATTAGCACAAAAATAGAAATTTAGGGGGGAAAAAGCATTCATCATTATTAGATGAAACAATTACCAAAAGACAATTTTAGAATTATAAAGTCTCTGATACATTAATGTAAGCCATGTGAAACAGCTGAAAAAAACCTCACCAACCGATGGTCTGGCTTTATTACTTTAAATATAAAAGAATGAAAGAGCCCAAGGAGCTTTTCTATCTTTAGTAAGAACACTTGAAAAGAAAGCAGCTCCACAGCAGAAACACGATGACAGTGAATCATGAAGATACAGTAAAAAGATAAAAACATTAGCAGTGTGTATTCTGAAACTACATCTTTAGAAACTGAGTTTGATAATTGGAACAAGACTGCCAAAATTACAGGACTGCCCTAGGACAGAGAGAAACAGGCTAATTCTGTACTAAAAAAAGTAGGCAATGCCAAGCTAAATTAGATCTAATTAAGTTCTGAGAGAAGTGCTAAACTTAAAAGACTAAAATACGTCATCTTATCTAATTTAACTCTTTATGGAAACTGCTCTATTCTTTGGAAACAGATTATTTTGCAGCAACACTCCTCTGTTGCTGCACTTCTTTTCAGTTCATAACTGGAGAGGAATCTGAAGCAGTGACTGAATGCACTGGGGCTCATGACATAAAGTGGATGATAAACAAGTAGGCAGTGCTCTGGTGATCCAGCCTACTAGTCCTTATAACAGGAGCATAGCTGTAAGCCTACGATTTTATAGCAGAATCCACTGAGGAAGAGTCAGAGGCATAGTTTACATGAGAAAGATGAAAGAGAATGAATGTGTAACACCTGACTGTGATAGGAACAATAAACAAAAGCTTTCTTTCTCACTCTGTCATCAGATGATCCAGCAAACCCAGTGAGCCAGGTACCCCACTGCACTAAGTAAGACTTCAAGAACTGAGTGTGCATGAGGGAGTTGGGGAGAAGGGGGAAATCAGGCCTTCTCTGAAGGTTACTGGTATAAGTTGCCTACAACACAGTGTTAAGGACAATCTGCACAGCACCCATGTGGTTATTAAAGAGGGAGACACTTGCAGAGCAGTGTTACACATAGAAGATGCTACACAGTTCCATGTATACATAAAGACGGTAAACAAATGAGCAAAGAATGTTTTCCTGATTTAAAAAAGAAAAAAATCCTAAAATCGTTTTTCTTTCTGGAGTTGTCTGGATCAAGATGGGGAAATTCTAGGAGCAGTAGAACTACTAAAGTCAGACCACATACAGATTTGCAGGAAGCATCCAACACATATCGTGTCATTGCAATGATCATAGCTGTTTGTGGTGTCTTAGAATATCCATGTTGACCACGAGGCAGCACATGTTTGCTGGCTGCCAGCCTGTCAACACAATATATATAAGGCTGACTTCTACATTTTTGTCTCAAGTTTTGAGTTTTTTACTCTCTTCCTAGTCAGAGAGATGTTTAAAATTTTTGGGAAGAGAAAAGAATGGGATACTATATAAACTCCATTCCCTTGGCTAGTCAGGCTAGAAAATGCACACATTTTTGTCACAATGAATTGGAATTACTTTTCTAACCAAACAATCGTATGCTATCCAGTGGTGTCTTTTATTCTGAAATTGCTATTTATTGCTCATTCTTTGCACTACTAGTCTAAAACATCTTAAGGCTCTTAGACGAGTGGAAAATTCTCTACACGTGCCCAGAAAGCTTCAAGAACAAATAAAAATAAAAACCAACAAAACACCCCACCCACAACCTTCCCAGCATACTGGCTTGACAGACTGTACTTTTCAAAAGTTAAATTTAAAAGGTTAAGTACTTTTTGTCACACTCAAGGGAATAAAGATACCTTTCTTACCCGGAAAAGCAAATGAGCCACTGGGTCTTGTCTTGAGAATATATCTCAACATGAACTTCCTAGATTCCTTCTTTGACTTGTGGACATGATTACTACAAAGGGAAAAGCAGAAATTTTGTTAATAGTTAGAATATCTAGAGAATAGTTAGAATAGTTAGAATTCATTTAGACATTTACCATTAGTCACTGACATCAAAGGGATATTTTACTATTTATTTCTGAAATGTGTCCATGGAACTGCCTGCTCTTTATATATATTTTTATGCATATTAACATAAACAAGAAGCTTCACAGAACTTGCTTTTTTTATACAACATTTGTCAAGTACAGTCATGGGAGGACTCTGAAATAAAACTTTTGACAACCAAGAGCAAAGCCACAGTAATTGGATCATTGAAGTGCCAGGCACGATGGGCATAATCAAGCCTTTGAAATGGTTTCCCCACATTTTGGTCTCAAGTCCAAAACAGTGGTTCCCAAGTTGTGGTTGGCAGTGCTGTCAGATCACCACATACTGTCTCTCCTCCTTGTTTCCAGCTGCTACACCACATCAAAAGGCAGCTAAAAATACACACTTTTCTAATATTACTTTTCCAGGTAAGCAACTGCTGTACTCTCCACAAGGATGTTATATGATTGTGAAGCAAGAGCAATATGAACCATGATTCTAAAAATGGGAAGTGGAATACAAGACAAGTTCTTTATTAAAAGAGTAGGTCAGCACTTCCCTAAAATAATCATCATTGTTTTTCAGAAATCCAAGAGGAGTTGAGGGATTTAATATGCTCACGCCACTGTCAGAAATCTAACAGTAACAGAACAGAGGAGAATAATTTGCTTCTCCGTGCTAGATCCAAGCCCAGGAAAGCAGCAGGAGTACTTCAACGAAAAGCTACAGGGTTGAGCAATCACTAGGCGGATATGGCAAGTTAATATTCCTAGGCAGAAACTCCAGAGCAGTGACAGAAAAGTCCAAGTATTACTAGTCTCCATTCACCTCTGGAAGAACTAAAATTGCTGAAACATTTTAAAGCACTATTGCTATTGAGATTCCATAAAAGTAACCTTTTCAGAGAGCAACTGAGTGACAAAGTATTTATACCAGCTGAAGATCAAAGCACAAGTACAGTTCCTTTGCAACTGTTAAGATTTACTCTCATTTCTTTTGTTCTGCATTATGTTCCTAGCAAGTCGACAAACACAAGACAGTGAAACCTATTATAATTGGTTCAGTGCAAGACCTTAACAGAGCAAATGCAAGGTAAAGTTGCTAGAATAAGGACTATCCAACTTTAAACAAAACCTTACTTGACACATTGGCTCATTCAGCCCTCTGAAGTTCGTCTTCATTCCAAATAAAACCAGCGATGATGTTTTACTGGGCACAGGTGGCAAAAGGGCTGCATGCTAACCATTTTAACTCATGAAAAATACAAAAAAACCACATGGATGTTTATCCTGAAGTGTCATGCTTAATGGTACTAGCTTTATATATCCCTATTCTTCTCAGTTCAGCTCAGAAACATGAGCAGTCAATGCACCAGCTATCACATCACTATTGCCAGCCAGCTGACACAGCCCGTTGGACAAACTGCCAGGTGGCTCCAGGAGGGAGCGGTTTCTTTGGGACCAGCCTTCCCTAATGGAAAACAGTTCCTTGACTTTGGGCAAATTGTCTCAGTTAAACATCTCAGACTTGTGTTAGAATAAAACTCGAGTCACTGGTAAAGTATTTAAAATTCAACCTAGTGATTTTAAATTAGCTAAAATCAATGTGCAACAGATGTGTGGTTTCACAGATTTCTTGTGGCAGCACTAAGCTTGACAAAATAAAAATTGTTTCTGAACTGGTTCTAAAGCCATCCCAGTTTTACAAAGGAGTACCGCCAGTGGTTATTCTAGCCTAAACAGGAAATCAATGTCATTCCATCAAAATCCACAAAGTGAATTCAACCATTTGTAGATTTTCTAAGAAAAAATACGCAATTATTTTTCTAAGAAAAACAAAAGTTCTACTGATGTTCTTAACACAATCTCTTTTCAACTAAAAATCATTTCTACCTACTTTGAACTGGCATAAATGATCTTAAAAATAATAGATAATAAGCACTCTACAGGGATTACAGAAGCAATGAGCAGTAGTACCTTAGTGCTATATTCCCATTTGCAGTAAATTTAAAGACATTCAAAGGCAAGAAGTTTGCATGAGTGTAGTTTTCAAGTATTCTGAGTGCACAAATGCTGAGACAACAAAGAGATTTTTAAGCAATAAGATAAAGCTACAGTTAGAACTTGCTTGTAATCCTAAAATATCACATATTAACAGATTACTGTGAAAACTCAGACCACTCTTCCCAGAAATGTCACAAGATCTAGCTAGGGCTCTCTGCCTGTGACTTTGCAGGAACACTATTCAAAGTCAAGGCTGTGCTCTGTCTGAAAGATAATACACTTGTTCCATTCTCACAGTTNGAGAGAAATCAGTCTCCCTGTTCCTTGCACACTGTTTAGTTCAATGTTAGCTGGAGCCTACACAGGGAAACCAGCTACCACATTCCATGACCCTGGTGCATGCCCCCACAGATCATGGAGGTACGAGCAAAAGACTGGGGGGAAACGCTGCTTCTATTTGTGTCATTCCTTAAAATGATTTGCTTAGCAGTGACAAGAGACTCTTATTAAAGACATTTGCTTCCATTAAGGGATGCTTGCTGAAGAGGTCACTGTCCTATCTGCACGCTGCCAAATGCCCGCTGCAGGCTCCTGCTGTAGGGATGCACTGAGGGAGCTGCTCCCGTCAGCGCTCCTCAACCTTATTCAGTCAAAGTGAATAAGGCTGGCAACCCCCTACATCTGAAGTAACCCACTTGAGGAAGGAAAGGCAATACGAAGGATTACAAAGCAATTTCCTCCCTTCCAATGCACATTCCAGAAATAATGAATTACTACTGTAATTGTAGAGATAACGTTTCTTAAAAAAAAAAGGAATTTGTTGGCTCGAGAGGAACCATGCATTTTTCTACGCACACAAAAATGTGCTCACTGCAGACAGCTCAAAGAGCTGATTTAGAGGCCTGGAAGGAAAAGGTGGCTGCT
>VYZR01032860.1:9839-27146 GCA_013400675.1 Oxylabes madagascariensis
AGGCGGCGTGTGACAGATGTCCTCCTCTGACAGCGCTCGGTACCAGCCCAGTGGCTCCCTGCCATTGGCTCAGTGCAGCCGACCGGCAAGGCTGCTCGCTATAATAGCACTATGCCTGCCAGCGGCGGCGGCAGCTCGCTCGGCTCCGCCGCGGCCGCCCCGCCGCGCATCCTCCTCCTNCCCCGGTGAGCGCCGGCCCTGTCCCCCCGTGCGGGGACAGCCGCGGGTCCCGCCGGGGGCAGCGCGGGAAGGGACCCCAAACTTGTCCCTTCGCTCGTTTGGGTACGGAGGTGTGTTCGCTCGGGCGCAGCCCGAGAAACGATCCGCGTTTTGGTTTGTTGGCTGCCAAGTTCTTTTTAAAAGCAAAACTCGGTGTTTGACACGACTCAGTGGCTTTAGGCAATTTGGCTTAGATGCTCCGGAAAGTCCGCACAGGCTATTCGGACTGCTTCTGAAATCATCCTCCATACTTGGGTATCTTTACATCTGTTGGGTTTCCTATGGTTTTGCTGACTTGGGCGAACTCGCTTCGTGCTGTTCCTGAACTTTAATGGGAGAGCGAGGACGCAATAGCCTTGGCAATACATGTGCTCTCCTGCCTGCTCGGATGAAGGGGATGTGGGATAACGGCAGGCTGGGTTAGCTGCAGCACGTAACATCTCAATCACGGCACAACACAGTGTGGACAGATGTCTGGAGAGGAGGATGGAGCTGAAAGAGGGGCTTAGCCGCGTTGTTTATCTCTCTCACCCGTCACTGCCTTATTCTGAAATCCCCTTTGGAGGAGATGGAGCAGAACTTACTCACCGCATTCTTGTTCCCTCGAATGCACGACCTATATTGATGGGGAATTTACTCAAGTACTTAACATTTGCTAGAGTTGGCAAGCTTGCAATTTCTCCCTAAATAAAGAGATTAAAGCAAGTCTGAGCCAAGTCATAAAAATAGTAACTACTACGAGAGAATCTGAGGCAGATTTTTGGACTGTTTCAAATGTGAAGTTCCTGCTTTCAGGTTGTAAATCTTTACAATTTTATTTGCTGTGGATTCTGCGTATTTTTCTGTTAGGGATTGCGTTCTTGGAATTTTAAACAAGTATTTGTAGTATCCATGAGATGGCAATATGTGTGTAATTTTTCACTGTTACAGTTGCAAACCTAAGACCTACTGCAGAAGTATTTGGTGCATTTCAAATAATGGCATGATACATCACCTTCTTCCTACTAAACAATTTCAGTAAAGATGCATTTGGCAGGACTGAGAATACTCTGATGTAACTTTTGGACTGTGTGTTATCTTGCAGTTCATAATGGATTCTGCTTCAACAGCATTTTATTTTTTAATTGTTTTCCCTTGGCAAGAAAAAGAGGCAGCCCTTTATTCTCAATATTCCCGATTAATTTATTTACTGATAAAACTATTTGCGACCAAAATATTTGGGGAAAGACTGGTGCTAACTTCAAATTCAAATAAAAAACAATTATGTGGGCTTTGAAGTGTTCATACTCTGGAGGAAAAAATGTACTCTAGGAAGAAATGTAACTCAACCCTGCTCTTCAGTGAGACAGATGCGAGGGGAGACAAGGCAGTGTTGGCTGTGGGACTGCCACGAGAGCCCTTGGCTTAACAGCTTCTCTGTGGGCAGTGAGCACTGGCGAAGTTTCTGCTGGGTTGAAAAGGAAGAGTTCTTGATGTTGGCTCTCTGGGCAGCAAAATGAAATCCTTCCCTGTGAAATAAATGGTATAGGTGCAGGCATCAAGGCTCGTGTTTCTGTTTGGGCTATTTTTTAATTTACAGGAGGTAAAGATGCCATTGAGTTGTGATACAGGGCATTACTAGCTCAGACTGACAGTTCTGAGGTGCTGAAGTACATTTACCTCCATTTCAAAGGGAGAATTAGATGTTTCATTGTTTCAGAGGATTGGTCACTTTCACTGTAAACAAGCTTTTCAGACTTGGAAGGATGAAAATATTTATCAGTGGAAGCTAGAGTAAGTCTTTAGAAATTCCAGTAAGAACACAGCCTTTTAGTATGCTCTTGCTGTCTTCCATCGTAGAATAAGACTAGGAGAAACAGCATTCTGTAAAGCTAAAAATCAGAAATTTTGAAGCTGCCCTGACTCAGACATATCTTCCTATTTGCTGTAAAGCATTCATTGTCTCTTCATCTGAGCTCCAAGCTTTCTAAAATCACTGCTTCCTCATAAACCAAGGAGAACCTGAAAACAGCCTCCCGTTGTACAGCATAGAACTGCTTCTGTGCAAAACTTATATTTGTTAAGATTTGGTTCTCCTTCAGAGTTCTGCCACCACACTCTGTCTAGAAATAAAGATGACTGTCTGTGTTTCAGTAGAAATTCACATCAAGTAGAAAAGTGCTGGATCCAGTCAGATGATGTTGCAGTTTTGAGATGATTTTATGTGGTGTATCTTCAAACCTGAGCTGGTCTGGTCAGGCTTCTGGGGAGAAAGCTCCTTGGGCCTTTTCACTACTGTCCCATTCTGGAGTGACCTGGTACTGCCCTGAAAATATATATATTTTTTTTTCCCTGCTCTCTGGTAGAGGTCACTGAGACGTTTTTTTTCCCCGATTGTTTGTCTCTGCAGGTGATTGTTATGTGTTTGTCCTCTGCCTGCGTCCTGTTTCACACGGAATTAGTCACTTAAAAAAACCTTATGAAGATTTGGTTCAAAACTCCCAGAATATAGCAGCAAGAAAGAGCTGCAAACCTTTGGTCTGCTGGTAGGGAACATGAAACAAAGCTTTGGCCTTCCATAAAAGGCGCTCAGTGGAGAGCATCAGAGAGTTACTTTTTGGTAGAAAAGATGGAATGGCAGCATTTCTGTTGCCTTGGTCTTTCTCTAAGGCACATCTGTCTTCAGTGCCTGCTGAGTGTGGGCTTTGAGATGGGGTTATTTGGGAGGGGGAGAGAAGTGCGTGAGGGATAAAGGTACAAAGCAGGAGGAGGATGGGGAAGGCCACAGTTCTGTTCCTCAAGAGAAGGCATGGGGAAAAGCTGAGCTCAGAGAGAAGTGAAAGGCACAAGAGGGAACAAAGGAGAGGGTGGATTTAGGTGACTGAGAAAACCGGCTACTCTAAAAAACTTTTAAAATGAAATAAAATTAGAAAAAACCTGCTTGTGAGTGAACCTTTAGTCAGGTGAGGGTGGGGAGTGAAGGAATGTGTATCTACATGAAATTCTGGGTATCTGATTGCTTTGCTCGGTGCTCAGTGCACGTGGTCCCCTCCAGCCCCTGGGTAGCTGTTGAGGTGTCGGGATCCCTTGCCTAATTGTCACCTGCTGCTTCTTTTCAGGAAAATAAATCTGATAATGAATTGATGGGAAATGGGCCCCTGTGGAAGAATAGCCTCCAAACTCTTATTAAAAAGTAACTTCAGAAAAATGGAGCAGTATGGTTCAAAGAAATTGGTGGGGTTTGTACCTTTGAGTAAGGTGTTATCCTCTCCCTCTGCAGTTTCTATTGCCTGAAATATCCTTCAAATATGCACAGTCTCCTAACAATAGCTAATCTGCCACCGGAGTACTCCGTGGCAGCTCTCTGGAAGGTTTTTTTTTTTTTGTTGCTGGAGTAGTGTCTAAGTGAACCAACTGCCATGTGGTCTTTGTGTGGCAGATGGTTTCTGAACAAGGAACTCAAAACTTACCATGTGGGTCAGTACTGTGCAATGGCGTTCCAAATTTCCAGTGCTCTTTCTGCATTTTCATGCTTTTTGGTGTTTTAATCGATGAATATTGGCCTGATTGCTTGGCCATTTCATGTCAGGGTTTGTACTTGGTGACTGAAGTTTTCCCAAGGATGTTCTCTTTGGCTGTAGCTGTTTATAAAAATTTTTTTGCTACAAACTCTTTGTTTTGTCTACGGTCCTGGTCTTTTAATGCACTTACTCTGTTATTTTTTTAGGCCTTATGTTATTGATGCCAAATTATAGTAGTCTGTCTTTGTAATTCATCTTCCTTGCTGTCGCTGTTGTCTTGCAGTTTGTAATCTCAAGAAGTATTGAAACTTGTATGAAAAAACAGCTTTCTGGAGAGAGAAAGCAGTTGTTTGGAGTCAGAACCACGTGCGATTTTTAAAATTCTTAAAATATCTTTCAGGATGTAAACCCCAAACAATTTAAAAGTATTTATCCTAGTTAATATATAACATTTTCGGTTGGTCAGCAGGAGAACTGACTCTTTGGTCTTCTGAGTAGCTGATGTGCGGCTGGTAACTGCTATTTCACCTTAAGATATTTTACTGGTGTAAATGGCTGCGTTTCCTTGGGTTTTACAGAGGTGGAGGTCTGGACGTGTGGGGCTCCTTCACGTCTTTTAATTGGACAAATACATTTTCCCTGGTGATGATCAGAATGAGTAAGGTGTTGTCACCTGGCTGAGGAGGTCAGGGAAAAGTTTAGACCTCTGTGTGGTGTAAATTGCTACTGTAATTCTAGTTTCAAGTGTCCTGTTGATACAGATGGAAAGTAGATAAGATTAGAAAGGTCCTGATAAGCAGTTGGTTAAAGGACAAAATGCACCAAACACAAGAATCTATTTTTGTGACAAACAGTGACTTCAATATATGTAGGTTTGTACTTTGGTTAAGAGTATGAACAGGGGACTCCAGGGGTAGAAGGGAAACAGTGGTCCCCAGGTCCAAGGGAGGCAGTCACAAATTGTTTAAAGGTAGAATCAAACTCTGAGCACAATGCCATAAGCCTTGTGGAGAAGATGATCTCATGAACTTCAGGTAGCTACCATGTAGTGCAGCTTTTGTGCCTCCCAGCCAGCTTGGTTATGACTGCAGGGATATTAATTAATTAATAAAGTAGTTAATTTGTTTATAACTCCTTTTAGAAGTCCTAGGTCGTGCCTCTACTTTTATGAAAACTCCATGGAATTCAAATACTGTCACACTGGTGCCCTCTGAAAGTGCCATCTGTTGCTCAGGCTGTCTGTTGTCTTTAGCTCTTTTATACTTTGTAGATTTTTTTTTTTTTTTTTTGTATTCCCACATCTACTAAAGTAAATAGGTTGTGGTGGACATAAAAATGTATTTTATGAGAATTTCTATTACAAATATCCATTCCCTACTACAGGAAGAGAGTATTAAACTAAGACATTTCCTGATGAATTACAACTGCAGTTGTAATTCTGCGTGATCAGGGGAAATGTCCATTTATGTCAAGCTATCTAGTACACGTATAAAATAACCAATACTTACTGTAGGTTTATTTTAAATACTGGTAAAATGACATCCTGCAGTTCTGTTTGCCATTTTGTATATTAGCAGTAGCTGGAGGGTAATTTTTCAATTCTATCTTACACATGCAGAATTTAATAGAACTATTGCAATACGTTGTTTTTCATCTTTAATGTTGCAGAGTTTTTAGGGTTGAGCTGCTAGGCCAGAATTGTATTAGTTAAGGGAGAAAAATCACCTGTTACGTTCTTCAGTGGTTATGTTCCCTGTGGATCTGCTAATGTCTTTTTTGACCCAAGTTTGGAGCTTGAAAACGTTCACATCTTTTCTGTGACAGAAGCTGAACAGGCCTAATTCATTACAGTATTTAAGTGGCAAAATAAATTCTGCCTAATTTAATTTTAATAATTAATAAACATTACTTGGATCATGACTGAAAACCAGCCACTCAGAAGACAGCAGAATAAGCTGGTAAAGTTTAAGGAACAATTAAGTCATAACTGTCCTACTTCTAAAGTCCATTTGTTTGAACTCAGGTGACTTGGTTTATTTGTGTGAGGCTGTCTGTAACAGCTCTGGTTCAAAACATTATCAGCAGGCACGTTTTGGTGAGCTAACATGTTTTGGTGAGTTAAGTGCATTTCCAGAGCAATTCGGAGAGGTCTCAAGCCTCACGCAGCGAGATACAGCACTCCTATGTCCATCAGACTCTGTGTGACTCCATCATCTGGTCCAAAAAATAGCAGGAGCTGGAGTCCAGCATGCAGCAGATTTAAATTGGGGCAGCTTCTGCTTCAGAGCTATTACTGAGCAGACTTTTGTACTGTAAAAGCTTATTAAATGCATGGTAAGCTTCAAACACGGTATTCTGTTGAATGTAATTAGACTATTACCATGGTTAAATTAGTACACTTGTTTAGTTTTTTCAGATCGAGGCCTTAAAGAATAAGTCTGAGGAGAGCCTTTGCCTTGAATATTTTCTAATGCAAATGCCCGTAGCAATCTCTTAGCTCTGAGATACACAACATTAATCTTAACACGTTGCTCACACTTGGAAAACGGTGTTGCTAACATGTTGTTTGCCATGTTGCTAACTGGAAAACAGCAAGTTGGCTCCTGTATTTTCAAAACCACAGATATTTTTCAAGTCTTTAAACTAATTAGACCTTTCCAAGGTGCAGATTGCAATCCTAAGAGTCTTGCCTTTCCTGTGGGCTCTGGGAAAATTCAGGTTTCTTGGCCTTCCTATCAACAGGGATTCACTGTTGGGAAAAAGAGTTAACTCTGAGTTGTGGATCTGGAGGACACTGGGTGGTGAGTGGCCTCTTAGTTGAGCACAGTGGGGTTTTGTGTAGGACTTGTCTAAGTAGCTGCAAGATCTCTGATGCCCCTAACTGGCGACAGTTGCAATATTTCCTTTTCTAAATGGCATTCAGGCATGTCAACAGGAACAATTACTCTTTGCAAAAATCAAAAATCAAAGCCATCTATTCAGATGCAGCTTAAAATGTAGGTAGGGATGAGCTTAAAGAATCCCACAAAATCAATCCAGAACATTTTCTATTATTTAATATCTTAATGCAGTTTAATAGCTATTTATAAGACAGATTCTTTAATGTTGCCTGGTGGTAGTGGAAAGTGAGTTGGTTTTTTTTGTTTGCTCACTTGTGATTCAATTGTAAACGTGGGAGAGGGAGTGAGCCTTCCTAATTTGGCTATATCTGGCCAGTCCCTTAAAAACAAATACTTGTCAGACCCTTCTATTTTTCCACACATTTTTGGAGTGAGAACAAATGCTTTTCCCCCAGAATTCTTGAGAGACTGTCATATGATGAGCTGTGACTTACTGTTGTTTAAAAAAAACTCAAAGTAAACAAAACAACATTTACTCACAAGGAGGCACAATATTTGTCATGTTTAACCTTGTTTGTTCAATGGAGATAAGAAACTGTCTGAAGGCATCAGGAACCAGGAGATTTTAACTCATAGTGTAATTAATTTATTTTGTTAAAATATGTTTACAGTTCCTTTCCTCTGAGGACTGGCCAGATATAGCAGGGGTACAGATGGGGCAGAGGGTTTTGTTTCTCCATTGGCAGAGGATGTTTGTGCTGAACACTCTGAGTTGGGTGCAAGCATGAATTTCTGTGGGAACTTTTCTTTTTTTTTTTTCTTTCTAATTAATTCAGAGAGTAAATTTCCAAATATTTTTAATATGGAATTTTAAATGGGTGGTAGTTAAACAGATAGTGGTGTAAGAAAGGAAATGCAGATTCTTTGTTTGCAGCTGTAAGAGAAAATCCAGAAATAATGCCTGGAGAGTGATCTCCATATCTCCCACCTGGTATTGCTTCCCTGATTGCATATGATGAAGAACAGGTTTTGTTTTAAAATTCTGCAAGTGGCTTGGAGAATGTTGAGAATTGGTTTGAGGAACTGCGATATTTTTTTGTTTGTTTGTGTTTAGAAGCTCATCAACATTCTTGGTTTGTACCAATGACTTAGGACTCGTCAGGCTTTGTGTTGGACTGTGGGGATTTGCATCTTTTAAATGATTTTTTTAATGTTTGTGAGAAAGATACTTTTAGAGAGGCTTCTTCCCCCAAATAGCAAGTGATCAGGCTACCTCCTCTGGGACCCAGCTGAACTCAAATATTCACGTTGCATGATTTCTCACAGCCATCATATGGCTTGGTTGCCTACACTGGCCAAGTCTCGGTCAGATGGTTTTCTTTCAAACTTAGCTCTGCACAATATCTGTTAGAATTTGCCTTTTTGCCTTATAGAAATGAGTTTGTGGACTTGGGAAAGGAGCTTCCTTTCCATCTAACTGTGGCATACTTCCACAACAAATACAAATCAGTGTAGGTGTCCCTGACCATGGCAGTAGGGTTGGAACTAAATGATCTTGGGGGTCCATTCCAGCCCACGCTGTTCCATGGTTCTGTGATCTTGCTGTCCATGAAGTTTGTGGATTTTTTATTTTTTATTTTTTGATAGATACATCTTGCTGTATGTGGCAGAATACCATTGTTTAAATAGCTGCAATTTCTAAGTATTTAATTTCTGCTGCAACTGTTTTTGGCAGGAAACCACAATACCCATTACAGAATACCAGCTACTCCTTTATCAAATGGATTTTGATAAAATGTCTGGAGTTAAAACTTGGGGCACACTTGGGTCTGTAACGGATTACGATGCAATAGGGGTCTGGCCAAGCACTCCATGAAACAACCTGAGCCTAAATTTATAAAGCAAAAGCAAAATGCCTTTTTTTCTTTTTTATTTCTTACATTATTGAAATGTATAATTATTTAGTGAAGTTTGCTTAAAGATGTGTAATTGTATAGGATGTTTTGTCTTCCTCTGTTGGAAACAGCTGGCTTTATCATAGAGAGAGAATAACACAAAGATGTCCTCAAACCTTGCCAGCCCCTAAACCTGCCTGTCCCAGTCTTGACACTTAGTTCTGAGTCTGTTTACCATGAGTATTGAACACTCATTTGAGTTGGTTTCTGAATTAAAAAAAAAAGGGCAAAATAAAGAAGTGGTATAAATGTCTTTATACCAGAAGTCTTGGGCTTCTTACATACTTGCAGCATAGTACACTGTGGATGTATTATTTTTTTTTTTTTTTTAAAATTCTATTTTTACAAAATACTTTTTATTGTCAAAAAAAGTTTTTAGGTTATAGGTTTGCTTAAAAATCAGACTTTGGAAACTTAATGTAATTGCATAAAGAACATTATGCTCTTCTTCATGAGCAGTAAACAACTGTTTCTACAAATAAAGCAAGGTTGTTAGTAGCCTTTTTTTTAAAGCAAAATACCTTTTATGCTGCTAGTTTATGAAACATTCTTAAAATATAGTTAATGCTTCAGGATACTTTGAGGGTAGCAGTGGAATATACTGCTCAATAAATGGATTTTCTCGCTTCTTTGCATTGCTATCTCTAATAGCAATGCTAATTTTTTCTGATAGTTTTATGGAAAATATTTCATGAGGGAGAAAAATCAAGATAATATTTGCTTGTCCTTCTGCTGTGGAAATGAGCCGGTAAATCATCTGACACCTGTTTGTTTGGGAAATCAGTGAATTTGCATGAACTAGCAGGTGGAATTAAGGATTAGAAAGAGATGAAAGCAGTTTTAAAGGACTACTTCCAAAGGTTTGTGGAGTTGTAGCCTGTTGTGTTACTAATGCTGAGCAGAGAGAAAAGCTTCCCACCAACAGGATGTCAGAAATCCTTGAAGTTTTCTTTATGAAACACCTTGGAGTGCTCGTGGGTATGAAAGTAACATGGCAGTGTAATTAGAAAAGTCCAGCAAAACCTGGTGGCTGCACCACCAACTCCCTGTGGTGATCGAGTGTGCCCAGAGTGCAGCTGCTTTGTAAATAATGGAGAAATAAAGAAGGAAAAGTGGAGCTTTCCAGTGTTCCAGTGTCTGAAAGGAAACTGCAGTGAGCTGTGTGACGGAAACCAGAACAACCAAGGAATTTAATAGAGAGAAGATGTAGAGTTACCAAGTGATAACACATCATTCGTGAATGACATTACGATAGAAGTGGAGAAAACCAGGACAAAGGTTTGCCTGTCCTTGTCGGCATATCCATGGCAGCAGTGGCACTATCTGTGTTATTGGTTCAGGTTCTTGCTCTGGGAAGCCAGACAGACTTAGACAATTTTTGGTCAGTCAGGCTTGTCTTGGAGGGGTGTGATAGGAGGCAACAAGCTCAAGTTAAGAGATGGGAAATCCTGATCAGATACAAGGGAAAAAAATAAAATTGAGGGTGGTCAAGCACTGAAAGGAGAGACTGTGGCATCTCCATCCTTGGAGATGCCCAAAACTTGACTGAGCAGCATTAATTTAATTGACTGTGCTTTTAAGCAAAGTGTAGCACTAAATATCCCTCCGTCCTCAGTCAAGGTTACAATTCGATCACGTTTGATCTGTAGAAGAGTAGCTTTTAATTTAATCCTCTGTGGTGGGGGTCCTTGGGGAGCGAGGCGCAGAGCTGTGCCCTGTTCCCAACCTTTTGGGGCTCCTGGGTGCTCTGGCTTCCCTCGTCCCCGAGGACATCCAGCTGGCAGGAGCAGTGCCTGCACTGACGTTCTCAGGGGAGCTCCTGATCTGCCAGAGGTCTGAAACACAGGGCTTGTTTCAGCTCTGAGTAACAAATAAATCAAATGCAGCTATTAAATCTACTTAGGATTTCTTTGTAGGGATTCCCGAGCTGAGTCATGCGATTTGTAGTCAATGACCCAACTTGTAATTAAGAAAGATGATAGACTCGGAACTTGTCCAAAACTAATTCATATTTAGCTCTCACTCTCCACAAATCGTGTGCATTATCAGCAGTATTTTATTGATTACACTTTTTCATATTGAAAATTACTGGAGTATATAACCTTAATTTTGGAAAGGCTTTTAAAAGGTACTCAGGAACACAACCGGTAGAGAAATTGAATTGTTGTCATTAGAACAGCTTTATGCAGAGACAAGGAAAACTCAAGCCAAGTATTTTCTAAAGCATTATATGCTGTAGTCCTTCATTATAGGTTGTTTCAAAGAGGGGAAAAATGAGAAACTATCAACCTTATCTTGTTCAGCCCACAGAGCTCTTGCACTGTGGGATGGGCAGTGTATACTTTCACAGCTTGATTATTTCCAGGAAATTGTTCAGATATTTTGCATCTTTTCATACAGTGGGTGTGGTGTGCTTATGGTTTCGATATATTTATATACTTAGTTCATGTGACATATTTACATTTTTATATGTATATTTATATTATCATACACATACGATATTGTTGATATATACTTTGTATATTCAAGCCCATTGTTTAACACAGTGGTGTGGCATCATACTTGTTTCTTATAGCTCTTGGTTGTCATAGAGGAAACATGATCCTGAAGGAAGGAAGTACCAAAGTTCTTTATGAGTGGTTGAAACTCTCTTTCCTGTGAGAGGGGCCTTGTTGATTCCAAGAGTCTCCACTTAGCTGACTGGGGCTGAGCAGGGGACTAACCTTGGAGGAGTTCCCAGGGAGCAGATCAGTGCATGTGTGTGAGGATTGTGGATGTTCTCCCTCATCCCCATCAGAGGTAGCAGAAATTCTGAGCTTACTTTGAAGTGCCCTGGTCACTGCAGGCCAGGTAGGTAGTGGCTAATGCTGTGTTGTAGCCACGAGGTGAACGTTGGATTTATTTTCAAACCAGTTAGAAGAGTAACTAGAGCCATGTATAATCACCTTCTTTAAAAAAATCTGTCAGAAGTTTTATGCAGAGTCAATGTGAAAGCTACAATATGGAATAAATTATCA
The DNA here is from genome assembly GCA_013400675.1 of Oxylabes madagascariensis. NCBI lineage: Eukaryota > Metazoa > Chordata > Aves > Passeriformes > Timaliidae > Oxylabes > Oxylabes madagascariensis. The sequence goes on from VYZR01032860.1 coordinate 21,371, forward strand.
AATGGCTCAAGTTCAGTGTCTCTTTGAAGGCTGTTGAGGGGGGGTGTGTAGAGGAAATTGCACTTGTATTTTACACCTGACAAATTGAATTACAGCAACAAATCTGTATAATTACAATTCAGAGACCAGGATTTCTTCTTGGAGTTGAGTAATTAGAAGCAGGACTATACTTGAAGGTTCAAATTGGATTCTTAGAAAGAGTCCCTTACATGAATATGACCTGTACAGAAATCTGAGTGTTTTCATCTCTTCTATTTTAAGAATTTTGAATCATAATGTAAAGTGACTCATCCATTATTTCCTCATCTCTTCATCAGCAAGACGCACAAAAAAATTATTCCTTTGATTGTTTCCCTGCAAATGGGAAATCTTTACGGTTTCTTCTCTTTCCAGCAGGCACTCATAAATCCAATTAACGTTAATGAGTCTCACATGTGGGCATCGAGAGAGAAACAAATGGACCTTTTGTCTCTCCAAGTATGTGTTCAACTGCAGAAAATGAAATGAAGAAAAAGCTTTTGGTGAATCACGGGTTACAGAGTTAGTAGCTCCTGTGTCATTTTGCAGTAGCTAACACATTCCCCTGGTTCTCTCTCCCCTGTGAGAGGTCCTTGTGGGAGCTGTAAATGCAGGATGAGCAGTGCTGTTTGTAAGGTGGAGAGCGCTATTATTACCTCCAGTTCTAAGATTAATTACTATTAGGTCATGTTTTCAGTGGAATGGCAGGATTGCAGCAGGGTTAATGGGACTGTGCTTCTGTCTCATGGCATAACTCCATGGGAACGGAGTTAGGAAAAGTAAAAAATATTAATAGCTCAGTGACCCATAAAGAAGAAATACTTGGTGCCCTTCTGCAGAGGTTCTGTTGTCTCTTTGAAGAACAGGATTGATGTTGCAAGAAGTTAGTGACATTTTGTGTTATTCAGCAACATTTCTTGTTTACTTTATGGGCACTCTTAAAGCAGCTACAACTTTCCCAATGACGCGGGAGGTCTTGATCATGCTCAATGCTGTTAGCAAGTGAATGGGGTCTTAGTAAATTAAATACTGCCTCTAGGAAAGCATCTGCTCCTGTTGCTGGCAAAACAGTCTGAACACAGGGTATTTTGCTTAATTTAATTCGTTGCCAATTAACACCAACATTTGATTACTGATTTGGGTATAAGGGTTGGGAAAGAAGATTCCAATTGAGGAAACGTTTCCTTGAATTTGGCAGTGCAGATGGTTGGGGTGGGGTGGGTGGTTCACAGCAGTGCCACAACCCACCTGAAGTCCCACTAAGGTCCCCCCGCAGTCCCCCAGCACCCAAACCTGCTTTGTGTCCCCAGAACACAGTCACAGCTGACATGTGGAGAGCTCAGTGCAGTATAAATACACTGAAACCATATGGTCTATCAGAATCATAATATCACTTCAGAGGTTTAGAAATAGCGTGTTTATTAGCTGTAATCACTTCAAAATTTTCATTGAAGTGAATAGCTACAAGTACTCAATATAGTTGTATTTCCATACAAACCTTTCTGCAGTTTGGTTTGGAATAGAAGTCGCCATCATTCACCCAAAAAAAGAACAGCAGAAGGCTCCTTGGGTGTCCCCTGTGTGTGACAGCCATCCAGTAGGACCGTGATTATGCTTTGACAGAGCTGTAGACTATGACTGACGCCATATAAGATGATCTAATGTGTACATCTATATTGGATGCTCTGTACTTTAAAGTAACTGTTGTTGCACTTTTCTGCCATAAAGAATTTCCTGATAGTATTACTGTTTTGCAACTGTGCTTCCTTTGTGTTATTTGAAATTAGGGTCGTTTCGTCCTGGCTAATTGCTGTCTCCTCGGTGGCTGCATCCTTCAGATATTTGTAAGCTGTGAGAATCCTCATTACTTGCACCTTTTCCAAGCTTGGCATGCTTAGCTGTCTTCCTTTCTTCATATACGAGTTCCTCTAGTTTTGATATTGGCGTGGCTTTTATTTGAACTCGCTCCAGCATTTCTATGTAAATCTTATCAAAATGCCTCCCAGCAGTCCACCCAAAAGGTGAAATTAGAAGATTTCCATGGATGTTGCTAGTGGTTCCTTTATGTGTAGATACCTGGGGGTGGATTGTGCAGTCTGCATTTGTTGTGGCATGTGCTTATTCTATACATAGTCTCACTAGCATCATTGGGACCACTCACTTCATTCTATTCTTATCACTTCCCTATTCCCTCCTCCACTCCTCAGATTCCTTGCCACAAATGCAGTGTTTGGCTGTGGTTAGAGTTTTTAGTTTTCTGGAGTCTCTACTTGTGCTATGACTTCTCTGTTGCCTTTGATGCATCCATTAGAATTTTCAACTTCTCAAGAAGGTGCTTTGATAAATTCCAGGTTAAAACACTTGTAAGATAGGCTTGTTTGTATTTTGTAAGAATAATGTGATCCTTGTCAGGAGCTGACAGATTTATTTCCTTCTGCACTATTAATTGCTCTAAGTTGTGTATGTGTGTGGATATATTTGATCTTTCACTTGTGACAGAAGAGAATTAAACATGAATTACTTCTACACAGAGACATAAGTTTTATTTCTGACCCTTTTGTCTTTTTATCTTTCTCTTCTTTTCCTCTGGTGTGTTTTTTTTCTCTGCCTGTGGAAAATCTCCCTAGTTTGGTGAGCATTTTGTGTTGTCCTTCCTGGTGCAAACCTCACCTTGGTGGTTCCATTCTGTAGCACAGCTCTTTGACCTCCCAGTCAACTTCAGCTGACTCTCCTTATGTGATTTTTTTTTTGGGGATGCTCTGAATCCACTGAAGGTTTCTTTTTTGGGGGAGAAAAAAATCCAAACTAACTCAAACTTGCTACTTTCATGACAAATATTTAGAAATACAGGCATTTTGTTGAACTTAAATCTCACTGTTGATTCTCATGCAGTTGTACAGTTTAATTTTCTCAATTTTGCCACCCTGAATAGATTGTCATTCTTATCACTTACCTGCTGCAACCATCATTTCTTCATAGACTGAATTTTTAAAATGACAGACGTGAATGAATTTGAGCTTCACAGCAAACAAATGCTAGTCACCCTCAATGCATTTTTACTTCTTAAAAAATACGAGAGCAGTCAAGATGTGTGGTTATTTAATCTGAAGAAGCATCTTGGTTTTGCAACATCCATTTCCCAGGGACGCTGTAGACTGCCAGGCTGCAGAAATACACATTATTGTCAACTTTTTCATAACACGATTAGCTCTTACATCTGCCTGTTCTCTTTCACCCTTCATCGCTGCAGGGAAGCACAGGACGTGGCTGGCTGTGGTTTTGTGTTGTTTTGCTTTGGGGTGACCCTTCTGTTTTCTTCTGTCCCCCTTCCTCTGTGCTGGGGGTGAGGTCCCTGTAGGGTGGCACGACCACGGTGCCTTCACTCTGGCTAAAGTGCCAAGCTTGGCCATGAAAGGAAGGAAAGGAAGCATCATAAAACTTTAAAAGGCAGTGCTGATGAATTGTTATGCATACCTGAACACTTTAAAAAACGAAATAAAATCCAGGGACACTAAGATTGCCTGGTGGGTGATTGTTTTTATGATGGAGCTCTGTATTTGAGAAATACTTGGAAGAAAATAAACAGATCTAGTGATTACTTCCATTGAAGTCACTGAACACTTGTTTTAAGGAAAAAAAGGTTAAAATTTAGTATTTTATGTTTCTTGCTGCTTTATTTCCCTGTTCCATTTCTTTTACATCCATGATTTGGAGGACTTGGGGCTGCCTATGGCTGTGTTATTTGTAATTGAGAAGATGATTTGTTTAAATGCAGTTGTGTTACACTCCCTGTACTACTTTATGTCTGTCTGTCCTGGGCTTCTGCTTTGCTTTGTTTTTCTTTTTCATGTACCTTCTTTCCATATTTTTGCTTTCTGCTGATACCTCCCTAATGCTTGACTTTTTTTTTTTTTAATTTTTTTTTTAAATTTTTGAACTTTATGCCATTTCATAAATGATCTTTCCAATCTATTTTTCAAAACTGGATGCCATTTCAGAAGTAGATTAACTGCCTTTGCTCAGTCTGAAAATGAGAGTTCAAGCTCTGAGCTTTTGTTTTGACATTTATGGTTTTTTGTCAGAAGTAAAGAAGCATTTTTGATTATGTTGTAAGAATAAGGTCTCTAATACAGTCTTAATTACTTCGCGTGTTAATTTGTTAGACCTGATACAGATTTAATGATACCGTTGCAGCTGGCATTTAGCTGATTGGAAAAACACGACAATTTTTGTATTTAGGTGTTGCAAATGAGTGAATGGTAGAGCTGGTTTATGCTACTCTTTATTTTGCTGCTTGTAAATATTCCCCGTTAGTTCTTATATCAGGTTGAACAAGCAGGGTGTGATAGCATGACAGTGAAGAGATCTCTTTTAGAATTTTCTTGCAATAAGAGGGTTTTGTTGTTGTTGTTGTTNGTGAGACATTTACTGAGGAGGTAACATCTTTAAAAATATTTAGTGCCACTCGAAAAAGTAACTTTATGAAATATTTAAGAAACAGCTTCTTTGAGGGGAAAATCTAGCAGTTTTTGTGCAGTAATGTTCCTGTCTTTTAATGTTGCAATCACTCAACTGATGGGAAGAACATCTCTTCATTATTTAACACTTAGATCCACTTACCACCTATAAATACAGTTTGTACTGAAATATATAAATTGTTTAAAAGAGTCAGATACCAGAAGAGAACTNGAGATAATGGCAAAATTGAAGTCTGTTGTTTCAAACTGTTCTCCTCATGATGGTGAACACTTCACCCGATTTGAATTCAGTAAGATGAAGATCTGAGCTTTTGTTCATAATGCAAAGATGCAAAGAAGTTATGAAAAAGCAATTTTGAAGAAATGAGAGGGGATAAGGGAGCAAAGTAGGACTTGGCTGGTAACAGAGAGTGTGGATTGCTTCAGCTGCAGTGCAAGGAATGCTGAGGTGGGTACAATGGCTGGTAGCTGGAAGAGGGCAGTGTCCATTCTGGAAGGAAAGATGGACTCTCCAGAGAAGTCTGTGACTCCCTGGCCCTTTCTTGAACAGATCTCAAGGACCTGTGGCAGGCTGTAGCTTTGATGAANTTGAATATACCCAAATTGCTAGACAGGCCGGGATCATAGGCCTTTCTAGTGCTTGGACGCAGAACTCCTGATTGTCTTCATGTAACCAAAAAAATGGGGTTTTTGGAAAGATTCCTGCTGATGTAGTGCACATTTTCCTGCTTAAGCTGTATTAAATGCCAATTTTCACTCTTATATTTATTTTTTTAATTAATACAGTGGCTTTTCTGTTTCCTTTAATGTTGCCTGCATGTAAATGAAATTAATCCCCTCGTAAATTCATACATGCACTCAATAACATGCAAGTTTTTNTACAAAAAGTCAAAAAATGAAGAAGATACTTTAAAGTGTATACTGAAAATTTAAAATTGATTAAATTTCGTGTTTTCTGGAAGGCACAGAGGAGAAACAAGATTGTGAATCTTTGGACTCTTCCTGTCAAATCTCATTCAAGCTTGCTTGATCAGTGTCCCTTTGCTTTTTCCAGCTTGCCTCCCATAAGGACAGTATCTCCAGATGACAGCAGCAACTCAGTACTCTAATAAACATATATGTGTGGTAATTCTAGACACTGGGTGTATACACACTCAGGTGCTCACTGTCCTGTGTATGTGCATGGAGAATGGTCAGCTCTGAGTAGTCTGGCACCCTGTGTGCTCCGTTCATCACGCTGGTGCTCGAGCATGTAGAAAACTAAAAGGCTGGAAAGCAGC
>VYZR01032868.1:10683-32301 GCA_013400675.1 Oxylabes madagascariensis
AGTCCATAATAAATTCGACTGTTCCTGAAGTATTTAGCAAAAGAGCACTTCAGCAAAGAGCATCTGAGGTGTCCATTTATGGAAAAGACACACAAGAGACTCAATTCAACTACACTATTTCTAAATCAGACACACTGAATTTCATTAAATTCTCTACAAATAATCTAAAAGGGTCACAAAATTGAGGTCTGAAAACAGAAGAGTTGTTTCCTTGTACATTTACAATCTGTGTTGTTTAGTAGCCATTCTCTACAGTAAGAGCTGCATTTCATTAACACTAAAAAGTGCATCAAGTTTGTTTGAAAGTATTCTGAATATTCATAGGGTATGTAATTTTTTTATAATTATCCAAAGAAAGGAGTGACAAAACAAAGTTACAAATAATTTTAGGAGGTTATTTTTCATCTGGGAAATGGTGTGGACTTTACAGTGAGCTGTGTTATTCTTTTAAAGACTTACTGTTTGCATATAAACTATGCAAAAAGAGAAATTATTTTCCCCTTGCTCAGCTCCAACTTACTAATTGATAATGCTCACTTTCCAACAACAATTGAGTTGATCAAATTATCTGCTCTGAAATGTTTTCTTTCTACACTTCAGCTGCTACTGGTCATGAGCTCAGGTATGCTAATTTAAATCTGTAATTACATCAGAATTAACTACATGATTACTTGCTTAAACCTCAAAAATTTGGGGGATGTGTGTCATACTCGAAAACAATCAGATGCCATTTGCTTGAGACTTAAAGTCTCATTAGGTTAAAAGCTGCACCTCCCCAGCCTTACCTGCTCCCACGTAATTCACTGCTTTAGCTGCTTTGACAGCAGCTTCTCCAAGTCTCCTTCGAACCTCTGGACTAATTCCTGGCTGTAAATAATAATAATAAAAGGATTACAAACTATTGTTAAGTTTGGTGGTATTAAACCTGGAACGCATGAATATTTAACAGTATTTAACAGCTGTAGTGAAACCCTAATGTACGTTATACATGAAATCTACATAATACTTCTTTGAGAACCATTTTCCTAATGAATGTAGGTTTCTTTCAATTAAAAAATCTTCTGCAGCAACACTAAAACATGTCTGAGAATTACAAATAAATTATTATCCACTACATACGTTCAATGGGGGACAGCAATTACTATAAAAACATGTCAGTTCATAAAAAATATTAATTTTCTGCTCACCCCTGGTGCCTCTTCAATGATTTTCTGATGCCTCCTTTGCACACTGCAGTCTCTTTCAAACAAATACACTGCATTGCCATGCTGGTCACCAAATACCTGGACTTCAACATGCCTGTTCCACAAAAATAAATGTTTTAATGTATTTTAATGCCCCAAACAGACTTCAAACTTGTACATTTCAGTAGGATTTCTTATAAGTTTAAGTGTTTGCCCTTAAATAAATGCCAAAAATGTAGAAGTGAGGCTGCTATTACACAGGATTTTAACTGTTTTAGACGTAATCTTTTAAATGAAAGAGGATTCCTAATACCAACTACTGCAGTGAAATCTCATAGATTGTAGGATAAGCAAGACACATTTCTGAAGGCCACTACCTCTTTCTTAACTATTATGATAAAAGTAAAACCACTTCACTATCAATTTGATAATCATTATTTCCCTCATAATTTATTGTGCAGGAATTCACAAGAGACAGCAGCAGCCCTGGCTCAGGAATAACACTCTTCACTTCAAAACACCATTTCAAAGGACAACTCTTAGGTGGCAGAGTTTTATTCTATGCATAAAACTAGTAAAAATACATCACCATTCGGACAATCCCCTGATTCTGGCAAAAGAAATTCCCCAGCAATGAGTTTTTTCTCATGCCCACCTGACAACATAAGCAGACCCTCAATTTCTTTGGAATAAATGCTTTCCCTATAGTGATGCTTCAAGGAAAAACAGATGTAAAGTGCAAGAGTATCAAACAGACATCTGTGAGATGTTCCTTTATAAAAAATAAATTGATTCAGTTTCACTAAAATAGAGGAAGATTAAATAACTGGTTTAGGACACCTGAGGGCAGCAGAAACACCATCACAGCTTGACTAAGGTCTATAGTTTAAATATTATAGAGTGATCTTTTTCCTAGGTGTATGTCAATTTTATAAAGCTCCCTCACTGCCATGTCTCCCAAGCAGTAGCATTTTAATTCCTGTCATAATTTATAAACAAATTTGACCAAATTAACAACTTCCATAGTGCAAAGTAGACATACAAAACCAATTTTAAACCTACAACTAAGCTAGTTATGTTTATTTAACAGTAGAATAAACATTACAGTGTTTATATTGAATCATCTATTTCTTACCTTGGATTATCTACAAATTTCTCAATCAGCATTGCATCATCATTAAAAGACTTTTTTGCTTCTCTCCTTGCTGATTCTAGTTGGTCCAGAAACTCCTTTTCAGAATGAGCAATCCTCATGCCCTAAAATACAGGAAAAAAGCTTATCTAAATGTCAAAAAATACAGCACACAATGAAAAACTTTCTTGCACACGCAGAGCGAGAAATGAGCTTAAAAATAACACTTTTTCTTTGATAAACATTAGCAGGATTGTGTATCAGCTTCCAGTAAGCTAATCCCACTGAAAGCACCATAAGAAGTGTAAAAAATAGATATTATCATTCCATTGATATGAGTCAGCACAAAATTCAATTTTGTCCTCAAATATAATAGAAATTTTACAAGGTTGGCAGAGAAAAACTTTTTTACAAAACAAATCTAGCTATTTTGAAAATAACTAAAATTTTCTACATGTAATTTTTATAGACATTTATTTCAGAGTAAAATCTGATTTAGACTGCGAGTTCACCACTCATTAAAAAGTATCTAGACACAAAATGGTATTGCTAATCATTTCTCATGCAACATTTAAAACTGTTAACAAAAGAAGTCACAGAAGCTATTACAGAGCAACAATTAAAAGTCATCTCATTTTGCACAAATCCATAGCACAACTTTTCTGCTTATGTGAATTACTGAAGATCCACTGAAATAAACAAAACTCTTCCAGTTTTATCCCAGCTACTTATCTTCTGCATATCAAAAGGAAATGAGATTTCATAGTGCTAGATTGGCCCTTAGTAATAAATTTCAACAAAAAGTGCTTTTCCAGTTTTTGTTTTCTTTTAGAATGTTGAGTTACAGATCTGAGACATGGTAACTTTACAGCACATGATGAACAGATGAGTTCCGTACCTTTCCTCCACCCCCACGGACAGCTTTAATCATTACTGGGTATCCAATTCTCCTGGCATGTTCCTTTAGACACTCATCAGACTGATCTTCTCCATGATAACCTTCAACAACAGGAACGCCAGCAGCAGACATTATAGCTTTGGAAGTGCTTTGACAGAACAGTTTCATATTTAGAATGATAATAATATTTTTTTCTTACTTTAAGCTCCAACCTGTCTAATGTTCCCAATGTTAATTCTCTCCATGAAAATAGTTCCACAGTAGACCTCAAAAGGACTACTTGCATAGGTGGGTTACACAGGATTGGACTGTAATTCAGTACATGCTTCAAACAAAGATGTTTGTTTCTCCTAGCAGGATTACACTTTAGTTTGGCTGTTTTTTCCACATTATAGATGCCAAAATCTAACATTTTCAAATTACAACACTGTATCCTACAATATTTAAAGTTGTACAAAGGCAAAACTTTTCATTACACAGGCTGCATTCACATCACACATAAAACACTCAAGCAAAACAACTCTAATTTCCAAAATGCATGCAAAGCTTGTTAAATTACTGAGGCAATTTACTCTCACATTATGAGGTGATAAAAAAGTTCATTCTCTCTAACTACTATTACACAGTTCCAGTGTCAGTAATAACTTCATTTCCATATTCTTGATTTATACTTTGTACCTTAAAAGTCTTTCTTTGATCTAAGTAACTAAGAATAAGATCCTCTGTGATTTACTAAACTTATCATTTTACATGAGCCACAATAACCCTGATGATTTGGTGCTTCTTTTCCACTGCTCTTTTAACCCATCCAATCTGACTGCTGAACCTTTACCTACATTACACTGCAATGCTTCAATTCTGGAAAGGTAGAAACATTACTTATTTAATTACTAAAATCCCAATAACAGAACAATCTTGACTGTTTATATGAATCTATAAACCTGGAGTTTATTCCTTTGAAGAAAACTGTAAAAATACAATGCAAATTGACAGAATAAAACAATTGCAGAGCAACTGGTCATTTGTTAACAAAATCAGCTTTGCCAAACTGTAAACTGCATAACCAAGTAACAAATGAAAAAGAGATACCTTTTAATACCCATATCTCTGATAGCAGATGAAGGAGGACCTATGAAGATGATTCCCTGTTGCTTACACAGCTCTGCAAACTCTGTGTTTTCTGAGAGGAAGCCATAACCTGGATGAATAGCCTAAAAGAGAATAATGTTACCAGCCAATTTTTTGTATCAGTTTAGCTTAGAAAACTCAGAAACTTCATAAATCATTAAGGAAAAGCAAGATGACAAAAATAAAGAACAAAAGACATGGAAGCAACAGAAAATGTAAGGCCCTGACCTCCTTACCTGTGCTGCTGAGACCTTGGCCACCTGCAGTATTTTCTCCATGGCCAGGTAACTCTGCTGTGAGGGTGGTGGACCAATGCAATATGCTTCATCTGCCTGTTTTACAAAAAACACATACAATAGAGACTGTTTACTAGCAAATTTAAATGAGTTTCTGAGCTAATTATATCACTTATCAGATGCAGTTTAAATCACTGCTTTTCCTCAAGGAGAAGCTTAACTGGGTGAAACAAATTCTGACTTCTTCCCCAAAATCACAGTCCATTCTCTAACCCCAGGCTGTCCAGAGTCAGAGAACAAAACTTGAATACACTTCCTGTAAAGCTGTCAGGTGCTGAGACAGAGACCAGGCAAACTTTCCATCCACACAAGGAAAACTTTGCAGTAGGTCTACAGAAGTGAAAGTCAACTTCGCAACAGCACCCAAATCTGCTTTACACATGGAACTTATCAATGAAAAATACTGTTCTGAATGAACATCAGCCACAAATTTAACGAATATACTTCACCATTGCTACATGCATGGAATTCCTGTCTGCTTCACTGTAAACTGCCACAGACTTCACCCCCATTTTCTTGGCTGTTCGCATCACCCTGCAGGCGATTTCTCCTCGGTTTGCAATAAGGATCTTCCCAATGCTGTGACCTCCTGTTTGAAAGGATGAAGCACAGTAAGAAATCAAGCCACAGAAACATCCCTGGAAACAAAGCAATTTTAAAATTCTGGTTTATCTTACATTATTTATAAAGTTTATGCATTGCTTCATTGCTTCAATGAAAAAAGCGTGCTGTACCCAAAAGCATTTCCAAGCTGCTCTTCAAATTTTTAATTCAGAGTCCTTATGCAGAAGTATGCTTAAGCCATTTTTTTTTTTCCTTTTTAGAATTCAAGAAATATATCTTAACCCCAAAAATCCCACTTCTGCATAACAGCTGATATTTACAGTTGTGCTGTGCACCTTCTGGACTGACTGGGAAACAATCAAAGCTGTGTTTGTGTCCCTCACAACAGAAGTGATTTACATATGAAGAGCGCTGTTCCCCCTTGACACACAGTGACAAAGAAATAACACGGTATTAATTTTGTTTGTTTGTTTTTTTAAAGTCAAAACCAACTTACAAAGTGACTTACAAACTTCTACAAACTGTCATGACAGCAGCCACAACTTGATAGAAGTGTAAGGCCAGCACTGACAGAAACTTCTCAGTGAGAACTAAATAGCTTAAAACTAAACAATAAAATGAAGAGAGATCTCTGAATTCTCAATCATAACTTTTTAGATAACATGACCACAGAGTGAGTTTACATCATCTTGCTAAACCTCTTTACTCTCCTTCATATACTGTTTAAATACCATTATGCCTATAAAACAACTCTCAAGAGACTTTGAAACATTTGTACCAGAAAAGGATTCAGAGAAAAACATCACAAAAAATAGTTTTCAATAATTTCCATATACCTAAATATGACAGATAAAATTATACAAAATTTTGTTTCAACATTAAAGATGATTTCTGTTAGGTTACCTACAGGTTCCTGTTTTCAAAACTGTGAAGATACTGAATATTTATTAAAAAACCCTGCAGTCTTCCAGCAACTAATACTTTAAAACCATCCACACTGCATAGCAATTTAAGATAGTATCTAAAGAAGTTAAAGTTCATACCTATCGTTGAGGCCCATTTCACAAATATTCGTATTTGGTTCCATTGCCTGTGCAATTAAAAAGGGACAGAAGAGTTAAAAGTGCAAATGAAAAAGTGGCAACTGAGCTACTTTTATCTTGAGGTGAGAGGACAGCACTGAAACTTCTGATACATCTAACAGAACGTGTTCAGGTTTTAACAAAGCAAGTTGCTCAAAGTTCACCAGATCTCTCCCTAAGTACTTTCACTTGGACATAATAAAAATTATCCCCTTGCTTTTTTAGTGGCATTCAAACAGAAATAATCAAAGAGTTTTCCTTAAAACAAACAAGCAAAAAACCTCTTTTTAGTGGACAGAACAGCCAACAACACGCATTTATTCATTACAGAGAGGCCAACTCATAAAGTATTTGGTAAAGATGTGAGCAACCATAAAAAAAAAAAAAAAAAAAGGTTAAGAGGCCAGAGGAGCTGTTTTTGTAGAGCAAAGGTACAAGAGAAAAGAATGTCAAAGAGCAAGAGCGAGCCAGGGAGACTTTTAGAAATGGAAAGTTAAACTCCAGATGATTAATGCTAACTAGATGAGATAAAGGCAGTGAAGTGACTGGGCGAACTGCGAAAGCAAACTCCTGAACTCTTTTAATTAATATGTAAAACAACGTCGGAATTCTGGACCAAGTCCAGCATTCTTTAAGCGTTATCGGACAAAAAGACACGGGACGTCCTCGGCACCACACGAGTAGAGCTCGGTTACGACAACGGGAGGAGGACCCGGTGCGTGTCCCAAACATTGAACACGCAGCTGTCATGGTCACCCTCCCCGCCACAGACCCCGGGGCAGCCTCACGGCACCCGCGGCAGCTGCTACAGCGACTCCCTAAAGCCCAGGAGGGTTTATTCGCTCTTCCTCCCCACAGAGCAGCCCGGCCTTCCTGCGTGCCCCCTCACGCCCGCGGAGCCCCTTCCCGCCTGCTCCGCGCTGGCTTTGGGCAGCTCCCCGCGGCTCCTCGGGCCGCCCCCGGCCCGCACCCCCGCGGCCGCCCCGGCCCGGCCGGCCCTGCCCNATTTGTTGATACTTGAAAGTGTGAGAACTCCTGTTACAGAAACGACAACAATTTAGAAGGCTGAAATCAAGGCGACAGGGTTGTAATAGGACAGCGATACACAAACGTGAGAGTTGCTGGGAAGGCCGTGGGCATCCTCGGATAACGCAGCATCCCCAGATCCTGCATCAAAACCGCCTCGGGAGGCGGAGGAGACCACAGGGCGGTGGGATCAGAAAGCCCTCAGGCTCCATTGCGCTCCCTCAGGCTTTGGAGCTTTGCAAGTCACAGAGCCACGGAAGATTTGGGTTGGAAGGGAGCTTAAAGCTCATCGCATCACATTACTCTCCCTTGAGCAGGGACACCTGCCAGTAGCCCAGGCTGCTGCCAGCCCCAGCCAACCTGGCCTTGGATATTTCCAGGGATGGGGCACGCACAGCCCCCACCGGGAAAAATTTCTTCCCAATATCCCATCAGTTTAAGGCCCAGCCCACCCCAGTGCAGGGTCTTGCTAAACCTGCCCAGCCCCAGCACAATCAAAATAAGTATCTCCAGTTGTTGTTTACAAATAGCAAAGCAGTCATGCTGTTTCACTACAGGAATACACAAGCTATAATTGCAATAGTGGCGGTGTTTAATGTCTCACGTGTTCTCCATACTCTGTCTGAAGCATTAACAGTTTCTTACATGAAGAGCATCTTTGCTGTGCAGACAGTCTCTGCTTGCTCCACTGTTGCTGTTTTGCCGTGGTGACCCCTCACACCAGTGACTGGATGGTTCAAGCAGATAAACAGACACCGGATCAGCTTGGGGAAATCATCCCTTGGACCTGACTGCAAGAGGGATCAGCACTTGCTCTAAGGATGGGATTTTAAAAACTAAATTATTAAGTGAAGCTTCTGCTTTTCCATAATCCATTCACTCCAGTCTTGTTCAGCAGAAGATGCTGACAGTGTAGATCCTACTTTTGCCTTTTGTAATCCAGATTTTTAAAATGTGTTTAATTTGTCTCCAAACACAAGATGGCAGCATTTTATGTAGTTTAACTGTTGGACATTAGGGAGAGCTACAGATATTTTACAGTACATAAATCAGAGGTGGCAGAGGAGTTGATGCTTTTAGCAATAGAACTAATGGAAGTGGCAAACTCATTTATATTGCAAATCTGCTCTTGGTGGAGGCATCCTGCCAGCAGGGCTTTTAGGGCTTGCAAAGTCAAGCATAATCACCAGACTGTACACGCAGATGTTTGAAAGTGCAGAGTAATAAACCTTCAATGCAGAAATAATAACTTCCTCAGTGACACCAGTAATATGTTTGATGTGCACATCCATAGTCAGAAGCACTCAGGTGAACCTACTGATGTAGTGGATAGGTTGGGTCAGCAACATTTTTTTTTTATTTTATTGTGGATGCTAGGCATATTTTGAAAGCTGCCTTGATTAATAATTTGAGTAGTTTGCTCATAACAATTTTTTCCATGAGCAGGTTGTGAAAAATGTAATTTGAAATATGAATTCATTTTCCTTGACCTAATAAAAAAAAAAGTCATTCCATAGTAAAATGAGGTTAAATGGCTGGACTCATGATTCATAGTCTTCAAACATTTTTCTGATATAGGAAATCCTCAGTAAAACTCAGGTTCAAAATCAAGATCTGTGTCTCTAATAAACACAGATATCCTGACTCAGACTGAACACCTTCCTTCTTCCCAACAGCCATTTGTTTCTGCATGTTGGAAATGCAACCTGTTCCTATGGAAAATTGTGAAGAAAGAGCTAAGTAAGAAACTGAGTCAGTTTATAATTTGATAAAGTACTGGAGATCTACCAATTCCATAGGCAATAAGACTCACAGAAAAAGAGAAACGTATGTTTTGTGACATTTTGTGGCTAGCTGGGAAAGCCCAGATGCTGATGAAAGCCAGCAGTGTTATGTTGCTGGGGCAGATAAATTTCAGATCCACAGTCACCTGCCTTGTTGACATGCAATGGCCACAGCCCTGGATGTGAGGAAAAAAGTGTAGTGTCCAAGTCTTGTCACCTTAATCACAAAGGGTTAACTTCATAGAAATCTTTCTCTTCTCACACTTGTTATTTTGCTCAAATTGATGCATAAAAAAATACACCTTTTATCTTCTAAATATGCTGATGCAAAGGTTTCTTCAATGGATTCCAAACCCTTGTGTCTCTGGGACAGTCCAGGGTGTGACTCATAGATGGGGACTTTTTGCATTTAAGTAAAACACTGGACTGTTCCTCCCTCTGGTATTAAACCTTGTCAAGAAAGAGAGAATTTTGAAACACCAGCAGTCTTTGAGGGCCTACTTCACACATACAGGTATGTATTTACCAGCCCAGCTTCTAAAACATGAACAAGTGAGCAGCTTTGCCCACAGGTGCAAAAAAAACAGGTGCAAAACTGGCACCAAATTTAACACTGTACCAGGCCAAGCAACTGCCAAAGGGCAGAGCAAACTGCCCCTGCTCTCCAGGCAGCCCTGTTTTTCTTCTGAAGGACAAATCAAGGGGCTTGCAAAGGTTTCACCTTGTGACATTAAATTATCCATCACGTAGAGATGTGCACTAACAGCAGAAATGAAATGAAGCATAATTCTGGTGTTTTATCCCTGAAGGAAGTTCTGGCCTCTCTGCTGCCCTCACCAGCTCTTCTCCAACAGCCAAGTTCCTCAATCAGCTGCTGGTAGCAGAGAGGTGGTTTTTTCTTCCCCATCTTTACCACGTCTCCTGCTTTCCTGCAGTCCATCTAACAACCTCTGCTTCATGAAGAGCACGTGTAAGACTCGCTCCGCCATTTCAGAGAAAAAATCAAGCAATGCACACTCTAACGATTAAATACAGCCTTTATTATAGAAACATCAATAATAGAAAAATAAAGAGCATATCTTACTTCTCATAGCAAGTTATTTTTAGCAGCCATACATTATAGCAAGCTAGAAGTGATAAGCCAAGCCGTGTTCAGATACTCAAGATGCCAATCTAATCTCCCTTCCTCTTTCAACTGAATTAACAGCTGTTTATTAATTTGCACTTGTCCATCAGAGAACAAAAAGGACTGAAAGAAATTAGACCTTGCTTTTTAAACTCCTCAGTGACTTGTCTAAGTGTGACATCATCGTGCTCCTGGGATGTCCTCATTCTGTCTTGCATGTGCGAAAGACCACAGGGGATGGGCATGGGAGCTGCAGCAGAGCACCAGGGAGCCATAAGGATGTGGGTACGTGGGGATGTAGGGATGTGCTGACCTCCTGGTCCCTGTGATGGCCCCACGGCCTCCTGACCAGCACCTGCTTGCACAGAAGTTAAGCTTTGCCTCCCTGGTGGATGCATCAATCATCAACGCACCACATCATCAGTGCACCACATCACCCTGAGCAGCACCTTCTGGTTCAGGGCTGGGTTGGTCTGAGTCTGTAGCTGGGGGAAGAAGTGAGCTGGGGCTGCTGAGTCACTCTGGGACCCAGCTGCAGCCTTGTCTACTCCCACAGCAGACGCAACTGCCCTGCTGCCCCATGGTATGGTCATTATGGCCCCCATAGTATGCAAGCAGTTTACCAAATATCTTTATTTTGTATGGTGTTCTTTTAGGGACTTTTTGGTCAAGTTGTTTCCTCAGACAAGATGTTTAAAAGAGCAAGTCTGGCAACACCGAGACTAATTACCCCTATAGAGTCTTCCCAGTGGGAGGGGGACCTCAAAGCCACTCCATTAGATAAAAAAGTACCAGCTAAATATATTCCTAAAGTCTGGCAGAAAATAAATACAGGCATCAGCTTTTGGAGCTGCACATGGCAGCTCAGGGAGCAGCTGGGCTGTCTGAGTCTAATTCAGCATTAAATTTGGAGAGGCAGCACTCCCTGCTATGCTGACACACATCCCTGCTGCAGGCTGGTTGTGTTTTGGGATCAGGGGTGGAGATGATGGGATACAGGATGGGCCACAGCTGAGAGAAAGGTTACACTTTAAGGCTGGGATCCCCTGATGCAGTAAGGATTTCTCCAATGGATACTCTACTGCAGTAAAGCACTAACTCCATTGGATTAATTTTGCTGCATGTTGGCAGCATTTCCTGGGAGCATCCAATTGTTTCTTTGGTTTGCAACATGTGCACTTCACTTGTGCCAGTTACAGCAAGCCCAGAGTATCATGTACAAATGGCAGAATGCAGCTTCATAAAAAAAATAATAAAAAACAAATAATAGCAAGAAAAAGCATAAGAACAAATCAGGTAAATCTGAATCCAAACACTGTTCAATACCAACAGGTTGATTCACTGTAGAAAAAACCCCAAACATTTGTGGGGAAAAACATTATTCATGCATCACTAGTAAAAATGCCAGGAGTCACAATATTAACCACAAAATTAGAAGTCATTAGTAACTCTTTTCTGTCCTCATGCTGATATCAGACTTTTTTAAAAGACTGAATATTAAAATAAAGCAATTTTCCAGAACAGAACAAGCAAATGCTATATCCACATCAATAAAAGTAACACAGATCACACAATCCAACAATCCAAAGAACATGTGAAATGGGACTCAGCTTTGACAAAGGAAAGATCTCTATTGTTCCCTGGGCAGAACAACTTAGGGCCAGACCATGTGCTGATCTTTTAGGCTTTTGTTGTTAAAATGTCCACATGTAGCAGACTGGGACAGTGACATCCCTACTGCAGGCACAGGCTCCTTTTCAAATGGAAGCTCTTGATGCATTTACTTCTCCTTCTAGACATCTCATTTTTTAAAAAAAAAAGGTGAAGGCTTTAACTGAGTATAAATTAAACTTTATTTGAGTATAAAAATCTGCTTTCTAAACAACAGATTCATAATATTAAGTAACCCTGAGAATTAGAGGCCCAAGGTCTGAGTCCAGTGGCTTCTTGTCTGCTAAGGGAGGAAGGGAAAATGCTTTATTGAGCTCACTAAGCATTATGAACAGTGCTGAAGCCCTTTGCAAAAGAATAATTGAAATACTTAAATTTTAGTTTGAATATTCAACTGAATACAGTCCAAATCACTGTGTCTGTATACAAGGCTTGAAAGTTTGGTATCCTATTTCTTGTGCTATTTTACTTTATAAATGTATGCAGCTGTTCCTGTACTCACAGCTGGTTCTGATGTTTCTCCAAGTGTAAAAGTGCTTCAAAATTCTTTATCTTTCTTATTTATTGGTTCATTCAGACTCAAAGGGAACATTTCTAGAGAATGTTAATTACTTCCACAGCTACATATTATACTGATTATAGAGCAGTATGGCCATGTTTCCTGCTTCACATAGACCAACATCTCTAATTAATTCATAGAATGGAAGAATTTCTTCTCTTTCTTCATTTAAATAAGTAAACTTGCAATAGTGAAATACTAGTAAAATATCAAAACTATTTTTAAAATACTTAAGGGAATATCTGACAAGACATAACCATCAATTTAATCCAGTGAAAATCCAGTGAGGTTCCATTACCATTAATAACTGTGCAGGATTTGGGCCATTATTCATAGAAATTAAATTGGCTCCCAGCATTTCCAATTTGTTTAGATACAGATTAAACTGCCAAGGTATTTTTGCATATGACTTCAGTCTTTCTTTTGTTTAATGAGTGCCATTCCACAGTCCTTTTCCAAGCCAAACTTTTATTACTAAAATCTCAGCCATTAGCCTAACTCCTTGGAGGAAGCGTGCTCTTATTGAATATTATTTTCTCTTTTGCAATTGTTTTTGTACATAATTTCCTATCATCTTGATGTCATTTGCTTCAGTGAGCAGACTGTGTGGCATGTGCACATGTGTGTGTGTGTGTATGTGCACATTTGTGCACATGTAAATCTTTTGTGACAAGGAGCTTTTCCTTGTTACAACAAAGAACAAGAGCTGGACTTAAATCTCAAAAGCAATTACTATTCTCATGCCTTCATCATGGGTTTAGCAGGAAATAGACTATAGAGTGTATCAGTGTGCTTTAAAACAACTCCCAATTATTTCCGTATGAAAATCCAGCTGCTCAGCTGTGAGCACACTGGAGAACACTCACTTTTGGGCACAGTTTGTCCAAAGCCTGTGCAAGCTTTTACTTCCCACAGAAGCCTTGACCATACAGCATCAGTGGATTTTCATTTCTCATGGACCTCGTGCAGGTGCCCCAGTGGTCACTTAATCTCAGGCATTTCTGTGAGTGTGACATCTTTCTGGATTAAGAGACCGCCCTGTTGCGCCAGTAGAGGACACTCCCTGGGCTCAGTGTGGTTACTGTGATCGGTCCATGTATGAACAGCACATGGGGGATTCCTGAGCTCTCACAAGACCAAGAACATATTAAGCTCCAGGGTAAGAGTCACAATCATCACTGTGTCTTTGCAAAGGGCTTAGTGGGAGAACCCCAGGCACTCAGAAAGTGTAACTGTGTTGTAGGACTGTTAAGATATTGCTTGTGAGTGGAGTCACACTGGACATTTCCCCTGAGATTTTGGCACATACCATTCCTAAAAAGCTTTCAGTGAGCTCTCACTCAGCAGGCTTGTCTGTAGCTGTGGGCCTCTGGTTTATTCACCTGAAGGTCAGACTTACATCTTTTGATAAATCTAAACACCATCATAAACAAACCTGATGGGTTTTCTGGGGGATAGTGATACTGCTTGCTTTAAGCTATTTTTAGGCATCTGGCTTAGGTGATCTGAATTACCTCCTTTACTGATAACAGAGAGGATTTAGGCTCCACATTTTAGACTACATCTAAATTAGATGCTAAGAATAGCCTAAAGTAGAAGGTGTGAGTTCTCTCCTCCCCACCTTAAAGACACTCCTTCCAGAAACATTCATTAGCTGTAAACACAGGTGTCATCTCACTTAAAAATGTGGCTTCAGGGCAAGGAGATTGCCAGGCAGAAGCAAAAACTCCTGTGACTTCTCTGCTTGCTGCACACATTTGGAAGCACGAGGGCACCTCAGATGCGTTCGTATCCTCTCTGTGGCTTCCTCCTGGAGATCAGGAAGGTGGCAAATGCAATGACAAACAATCCCAGGATACTCAGGCCCACTGCAATGGGAGCTACTTTGCTGTTTCTATCAGGAAAACATTCTTCTTCTGAAAGGAAAAGGAGACCAGAGAATGTTATAGCAGAACACCATACTCCTCAACTGTACATCTGTATTCCAGAAAAGTTGGAAAATACAAGCCAGAAGTTCTCAAAACCTTGCCCTCTTTTCTTTTTCTTTCTTTTTCCTGAGCTATATTTACTACACTTTTTATTTGTGGTGAGCCTTATCTCACGAAAACCATCCTTGCCCTTTTTGCAGTAGCTCTCTGCTTCCCTAGAGTGGCTCTTCTCCCTCGTATTTTCAGGAATTGTTTCACCACTCAGCACACACACAGCAGGAGCTTTCTTCCCAAAAGCAGAAGGGGAGCATCACAATACAAAGTGCCAGTCTGAAAATAAAGAGCAAGACACATCCTGCATGGTCAAAAACTGCTCCTGTGTGACATCTGATTGCTTCTTCCCAGTGAAGAGGATCAGGCAGAGACAGAAGCCCATAGTCCAGCATGCCAGTAGTGCAGTAGTGATCCTTGTTAAGTCAGTGTTTTCTAAGAAAAATCAAATTCTAATTGTTCTTTCTGATTCATTCAGAATATTTGTGGATAATGGTGGCTAACTCAGAACATTCAGAGATTAAGAAGGCAGAAGCTGTGGACATAGCCCAGGAAGTTGCTTTAGCAGTACCTTTGCAATTTTGTTGTACATGTGATCATATCAGACACAAGTCTCATCTTTCAAGGACCATCCAAAGATATCACTCCAAACATACCTCTTAGTTACAGAGAGGCAAATGCTGGCTTCCTCAGCCAGTTCCTACTGAAATGAATATTTAAATTATCCTCTGATTAAACAGAAACTTATTGAAGTGAACTTCTAGACTGAGGTAAATCGGTGGCTTTCTTATGGAGAGACTGTACCACGTGGGCCACTGACAGAAATGGAAAATTAACCCAGTAACAATGGCAGGATCAGCCTCAAATTCAAAATACAAGTGTAGTTCTGGGAGTCAAGGCAATATCTGGGAATGACTACTAACGTGTTACCCTGGAATTGGATCAGACCTGCATCTTCCATCAGATCTACAGGAATGGTCCTTTCTCAGGCTCTGGGGAAGGACAGACCTCTGTCCTGCTGCTGTGAGTGGCACCTGCAGAGCAAACTGTTCTCTAAGCAGGGCAGCGTGGTCAGCTAAACCCCACAGCACATCCCAGCCCAGCGGCAAATCCAGTTTATAGCCAGGATATGAGGGAGAGCCGACATCGTGTGCCCCTCTCCCTCCCTGTGCCTGTTCCAGGGCAGGTTTTGACAGTGCTCTGAGATAAAAACCTTGACTGTTATTCCATGATTGTGCTGGCACAGGTTGTAGCTTGGCTTGGGCTTTTCCCCCACGGGAATTTTACACTGTCAGTGGGCAATGAGCCCAGGGAACATGTGGAGTCCATGACATCATGTCACAGCTCCAGAGCCTCCACGTGGCTCTTCCCAAAGTCTGATCCTCTTCTGCTCTAATCCAGATGGTCATGCAATGCCACAAAGCCAAAGGCATGAGCATTCTATTAGAGATTGCCTTTTAAAAGCTCTGCCTGGTTAATATAACCTGCCATTAAATGAGCTGAAAAGTATTTGTATCTAAGTGTTGTAAAAGCCAGAGATGTTTGAATTGGCCATTTTGCCTTGATGAAACATTGGGAATGAAGGAATGAACTCTGTGAACTCTAGGAATTGTTTCTGATACACGGAAGTATAGAAGGCCCTGTTACAAATTTCCAGACTCAAACAGATCAAGCAATTGACATAACACTGTAATCTGTACAAAATTATAAGGAACTTGAAACCAGTGACCATTAATGTTTTCTTTTTCTTCCCCATTTAAAGATAAGCAAATCAGGAGCAACAGAAGTGAAACTATCTGTCTTGAGACACCCAAGGGGAGGAAGCTGGTGATGGTGTTTAGTCATTCCTTCACTGGGGATTTTCTCTTCCAGAGTCTGCATACACAGCTGATACACAACAGTTTCATGACTGTTTTATAGCCACAGGGGAATTATTTCAGAGGTGGGAGCTGCTTTCTCAGCTCTCTGATTAAGAGCAAACTAATTTAAATTTGTATATGGTATTGACTAGCAGAGATTAGTCTGACTGGGAGGGAGAGAGAGAGGGAGAAACAGAGAGCATCCTTCTCAGCTGAGTCTCTCCTAGAGAGACTAATAGACTAGACTGCATACCTAATCCCATAATTAAGGTCATTCATTGTACACATTTGAATGGGAATGTGGGGACCAGATGGGATCCCATGAGTTCTTCCAGCTCAGTGTTATCCCATGAAAATACTTCATTTTGAATGAAGAGAATGGGAGCATAGATGGGATTCTCAGTGTGGAGAAGGACCACATCTTTAAAAAGCCCCAAATGTTGTTTCCCATTTATTCATTTTAGAATGGAAAAGGTAACCAAAATGGTGACCTAACAGAAGAAGTATTGGTCAAACAGAGCCAAACTGAGTCAAAAGACAGATCTAAAGTAAAAGGAAGAATACAGGGGCAATATTTTGTAAGCACACAGAAAGACAAGTGGCAGAAGAGAGAATGTTTTATTGCTGCATCGGAAGGGCTGGAGAGCTGGTCAGCCCCTCTGTGCACCTGAGATCTTGTATGGAAATGCCCTGAGAGGAAGCCACAGAAATGAGAAGATGGACAACTTGAAAGAGACCACAAGGTCTCACTGAGTCCCCCTCTCTGGTATTTGTATTCTACTGACATACCTGATTGCCTCTTTGTGGCACTTCTCCAAGAAATGACAAACTGAAGAGATTAGCATCATGTTTAATTCCGAAACTGGGAGTGGGAGCTCCTCAGGAGCAAATTTCATCATGTCTAGACACAGCTGCTCTGAAAATATCATCCTGCATTCACAAATATCCCTTATTAGCTGGCGGTTTTGCTGCTGCTGCGGTGGGACAACATGACTATCAGGAGCCTTTAAAAATAGCTAAAATCTGGCTATATTGGGAACAGTGACCTGGAAATGAACTTTGCATATTGGGGTTTGGGCAGTGCACTGGTGGGGAACACATCTCCGCTTGTTCCAGAAGAAAATGGATGAAGAAGACAATTGTGTCTGTAGAGATGAACGTTTTAAATGAGAAGATGAAACAGAAGGTACTGAATGCAGAGGGAGAAGATATTTTTCCATCCTCCATATGTATTAGCACTGTGTTGGAAATGACTCAGAAAAGGCTGAGAAAACAGCAGTGGGATGTGTATGGGTACAATTTAGCAGATTACATCCATCAGGCCATCAGAGTGCTGACACGTAGATCTGGGAAGGATGGAAAAGTGTCCTTCTACTCACCTTTTCCAAACTGGTTATCCACAATGTCGAACGCCTGCAGCTGCATATGAACAAAGAGGATCTGGAAGTTTGTCTCCAAGGGGAAGATTTGCCTGCTGACACACTTAAAGGAATTCCCCAGCTTTGTTGTGAACAGCTTCTCATTCAGGGCTGCATAATAAAGCATACCTGGAGGCCAGAGAGAGACAGATGAGAATTCACATTGACTCCACTGGAACCAACATCTTTCTGAGGTAAAATGGTCCCAGA
This sequence comes from Oxylabes madagascariensis, assembly GCA_013400675.1. Taxonomy (NCBI): domain Eukaryota; kingdom Metazoa; phylum Chordata; class Aves; order Passeriformes; family Timaliidae; genus Oxylabes; species Oxylabes madagascariensis. Next base: position 28,600 of record VYZR01032868.1, read on the forward strand.
GGTGACTAGAGCATGGACATTTTCTCCATAAACTGTCACTTATTCTTCTTACATGTTTAAATGAGTGCTTTAACTATCAATGGGCAACTCAGCTGAGCTTAGGTCTGAAAAAGTGGCTAAAATTTCAGATACTTCTTCAAATCACATTTTAACAAATTGAGTCTGCAAGAGGGGGTTAGAATTCTCATAGGAGCAGGCAAGGTTTGAAGTAATCTCTATTCTGAAAGAGTGGGGCAGGGAAAGCTTTTGAGATCAAAAAGAAAATGTAATAATAGTGACGTAAGTGCAGCCAGGTCCCTTCTCTTCCATTTTTATACCATAAGATTTAGATGAATGACACATTGAAAGCTTGATAAAACACACATTTGCAAAATCCAGTGTTTTAAAGATCTGAAAACTTATACCACACCCAGAACAGTTTGATATGAAATTAAGACAGTGTAAAGTCACTGACCTTCAGAAGAGAACTGTATTCTGCTCTCAATTTTAGTGACAGAGTAACTTGGAGCTTGCTGCAAAAGAAGATGTATCTTTATTCATAATACATACTCATATTTGCAGGGGAAAGAAACACAGCTTACCTCAGCAAAATGGTCATAAAGAATTTCCCAAAGAAACGCTTTGTAAAGCATTGCCTTTGAGACCCAAGAATCAACTCTCTTGGATGTATTTTTCTTTTTGCAAATCTCAGCTGCATCACTAATTCTGCTCAGTTCAGTGAAACGGAACCATGCAGGTGTCATTTTACACAAACTGCTCAAGCTGGGCACTCATGAAATACTTGTGATAACCAAAAGTAGGAAGACTGCTAACATGGAAAGCAACTGGTACAACAACACAGAAAAAGATTTCCAGCCAGGTTGCGTGTGCCCTGAAACCCTGGTGCAACCTACACACTGTCCTTCCCTGGAGTGTCAAAGGTTGAGAGCCAGCCCCCAGCCCCCTTCCCAGGGGGAACTTCCCCCTGGTATCAGTGTTGGAGTAAAATGTGATGCCTCATGCAGCAGCCCTGCTACCCAGTTTAATTCCTGCTGTGAGCACACAGGGACTGGTGAGTAACGCGGGTGGATAAATGGCAGTAGACATGAATGTCTCCTGTGCTCCCAGTTAAAAACTGGTAGGATCGAAAAGGAAAATTGAAGAAAGAAATACACCAGAGAAGAGGTTCTCAGCATTATTCCAACTGAAAGACATAATCAGGTGAAACATGACTATTTTTGGGTGGCAGTGCTTTTTTCTGTTTGGCCACAGTTGAAAACTTTGCTTGGGGAAAACACCTGCTCCTACTTCACATCTTGTGGGTTGGTTACACAACTTCCTTTTTTCAAGCCCTTCACAGAGGCTGCTGGAGTGGTGAACACTGAACCAGCCCCTCTCCTCTGCCACCCAAGCCTGGGGCAGGAGCCAGCTCCTCTCCACCACGGACAGCCTCAAGTGCCACTGCAGGAGCACTCCTGCTTCAAAGCACCGAGAGAGGCTGTGGGGACCAAACACAAAAAGCCAGCACCAAATTGTTTTCTTCTTAACTTGAATTTCAAAGCAGTCCAAGCTGAGCCCGGCTATGCTCTTGAGGCTTATCTTTAAGTGGAGGGTGCATTGTCTAATGCTGTGCCAAAACCCACCTTTTTCAGGGCAAGACAGGTCAAGCACCTCCTGAAGGTTCACATCACTGCTGCAACCTGGGACTTTTGTGGGTACTCGAAACCCCAACCTTTCTCTAAGGATTCTCGTAACACCAAAAATGCTCCTCTTATTGCAGGAAGCACACATTTAAAGCAAACACTCAGAGTCTGAACTGATCCTTTGTTTTAAAAGAGCTCCTTCATTTTTTACCTTACTTTTCCTCTGCAGCTCTTAGAAAACTTTTTGCCATAAACTTAAATAAAGATGACAACTAATCGAAATATTTTCTCTGTTCAAGAGTTAATTACACGTGTGGGGTATAATTTGCTGTTCCCTCTTGGACTTTCTATGAAAATGACTGATTAACCATTTGTACTTTTCTTAATTGTCTCTAATTTGAGCTTGGAACCAGGCTGCAAGACTGACACTTTAGCTTGATTAATTGAAGGACACAGATCAGCAGTGATGGCCAGATGCAGCTCTCAGCAGCTGCTGTGGAGCTCCAGGACATGGCCTTGATGTTCATTACACCTGCCAGAGTTTGATGGGATCCAACTCGTGCTGTGTTCCTGCCCATTCCTCCCTGCCCATTAATGACTTTATACACAGAGTTAGTTCTGTTTTACCTCTGCTGGCATCATCAGCCAGCCCTTACAGCTTTCAGGTAAATAGTGCTGCCTCCCAAAATGTGTAAATGCCTGGGTTAACAAGAGGATGGCTGCACTCAGGGATTTTCTCCTGTGCTTATAAAGCTGCAGCACTCTTGGTAGCTTGTGTTAAAGCCACACCTACATGTGATGTGGCCCCAGTGGGGAACATGGAATTAATAGATACAACGTCAAAAACAAAGCTCAGTTTCTCACTGTGTAAGCAGGAGCTCTAATCTTGCCCAAGTTTCTGTGTGTATTTATAGGTCTCTCTGGAGTGGTGCATTTTAAGGCCACTTATCTACAATTTTGTTGTTGCAGTTCCCTTGTTTGGAATTTTCCACTCAGAAATTAGATGAAATTGGACTCCCTCAGCTGTGGATGTGTCATGGCTCCTGGGCACTTAAAACTGCACAGGCTGTCCTTTGAATTTGACAACCCCAGCTGGCTTTTAGGGGAAGCAAATGGCTGAGAGCAACCTGACAGTGTGAGCCAGAGCTCCCAGCACACCTTGTTCCTGCAGAGGGACTCCAGTCCCAAACCTTTCCCTCTGCACCACTCCAATGCAAACAGCAGGCCTGACCTTCCCTCCCATGAGACTTCTACCTATGTAAAAATGAGACTCAGATTTTGCGTGGTTGTTCCTAGACTTTGTGTTGCTTGGTGGGCAGCTTTAACACTGCTCTCTGGCACTTTCTGTCAGAGGAGGGCAGAGTACTGTGCTTACCCTTCACTTCCGAACTGAAAGTTCAAACAGACCTGATTTAACACTGAAGTCAGTTGTACTGAGAGCACAACCTTGCACCTGGCAGCCTCGAGAGGTATTTTCCAACCTGAATTAATTAAACCATGGTTCTAGTAGCCCTTTGGGAAGAACAGGAGTAACCATGCAGTTATATACAGATGGAAAACAAGCACAGAGATAGATACAATGCCTTTTCCCACAGCTCAAGCTGAATCAAAGGCAGCCTAAGTTCTTGCTTCCCAGTCCTAAACACTCCTTCCCTCTAAATGCAACAATTACCTTTACAAAGGTGATGTTTACAAATCCTGCACTGAAAGTTAAGGTCAGGTCAGACTGCACCATCCCACAGCTCCCAGATATCTTTGTCGCATTAGGGTTGACAGTCACATATTCCATCTGCTCCTGTAGAGAGAAGAGACGTTGCAGGGCTGCTGATGAAGAGGTGGGGGGAACTTAAAAGCAAACATGCAGAGATTTAATAACTTTAAAACATGCAGAGATTTGCCCTTTTTTAGCCCCCAGGCTCTGCGTGGCTGAATGAACCAGCCAGTGGTGGTGGCAGCTGAACTGCTGCCTGCCAGGGTTGTTCCCCACTCGTAAACCAGCACTGGCAGTTGTCTGACACATCACTGAGCTGTTCCAGTGCATCAAGCTGGCAGAAAATATTTGGTTTCTGTTCATTCAGTG
>VYZR01032869.1:0-11755 GCA_013400675.1 Oxylabes madagascariensis
CACTCGGTATTTCAAAGGAATCTGCCAGGGAAAGGCTTGTTTGAAAGTTCCACGGATGGAGCTACAAATCAGCTCGTTTGCGAATCATCTCTGGAAACGGTGGTTGGTGGTGGGAAGGGGACAGGGGAGGAAGGGAAGAGGCTGTTTTCTCTCTGGTTTTGCTCCCTGTGCCGCGCACCCCAGGCTCTGGAGGGGTGATTTTCACCCTGACCCCCTGGACCCTCTGTCAGCTGTGCCAGGAGCGCGGGGAGAGGGTCCCAAGGACCCCCAGGTGGATCCAGCTCTGCTGGGCCTGTGAGTGTCTGTTGGGGAAGGTGAAACAGGAAAGCCTTATGAATATGACTGCTTAGATTTTGAGAATATGAAACGTGTAAGCGAAACAGAATTGAAAGCGAGTTTCGATGTCTGAGGTGCCAAGCCATTAATTACTGAACAACTGGAAAAGACAATGGCTTGGCCGGCTGAAGGTAATCCCCTCTTGATTAAACAAAAATAAAACCGAAAGTCCAAGGGTCAGAGCAGACCCTGCCAGCTTGGAAGGAAGGGTTCAAGGAGTAGCTTGTAAGGTTTAAAATGTAACACAATAATGATTCTTATAGGCTGTATGTAAATGCTATAGGATTTGTATCTTGTACTAGATTGGTTAGTGTAAATTAGAATATTCAGTATAGAAAAGGATTTAATGTATTGTAACGGGAACTTCGCTCTCTTACTCTTACTCTTGCTCCTGTTCTTACTCTTGCTCTCTTGCTCTCTTGCTCTAACTCTTACTCCTAGCTCTCTCTCTCTCTCTCGGGCCTGCTCCGAGCTGTGCTGGCAGCTCTTAGCAAGACACCTTCACCCACGACCTTTGCAATAAACCGTGTGCTCCAAAACCAGCCTTGACTCCAAAGATCTCTCATTTCATTCCATCCCAGCCATCCAGAGACACAGCCAGACTGCCCCAGATCACAGCCCCCCAAATCCCTCTCCTACAGGTGTTGAGCCCTGCCATGGATCTGTGCGAGTTTGCTGTTACAGAGAGGAAAACCCTCATTAACCTCAATGACGCCCTGGGAATGTTCAATCCAAAGGGAGGCGAAGGGATGGGATCGGGTTTTTATTTGTTTTAGGCTTTTGTGAAATGCCTACGGTCAAACAAACATCTGGATTGTGGAAGAGAAGCAGCCAGACGCAGATTGAAGTGGGCTGGAGGCACCAACCACCCTCACATCCCGCAGGAAATTGGGCCAAGGAAAATCTGATCCACAAACCACAATTACCAAAGGCCAGGGGTTAAAATGACCGAGGACTGGCTGATCCCTTTGGGGAGACACGCCTGGAGCTCCATCACACGGACCTTTGGAATTTGCTGGGGCATGTGGAGCCTCTCAAAGGGACAACATCCGTACCCCAGATCCAGGGGCAGAGACATCACAGAGGTGTGGAATTGGAGACAGGAAAGAATTGCTCCCACACGCTGAGTCGTGCTGGAAGAGAAGGAACTTTATTTACATCTTTGACATTTGATAGAATTCCAAAGGTGCCAGTGGATTGGAGGGTGAAGCTGCCACCCCTCCAACACACTGCTCAGACCAACAGTCTGTCAGCTCTCTCCTCCTCCATGAAAAAATGAAAACAAACCATTTGTTGATAATTAAAGTGTGGGAAAACTTCTAGTACCTAAGGAAAACAATTTTCTCAGAAGGCTGAACCGGGCAACACAGAGGTTTGGCGGAATTCCCATAACTCCTTGTATCCCAAATAATCCAACCTAAACATTCCCGGTCCTGAAGTGGGAAAGGCTCTGCCAGACGTGACCAGGAGGAAATTCCTTGTGCAGCAAACCTGCAATGAGGTGTTGGAAGAGGATGTTCTGCAGGAGTTCAGGAACTCAAGATCTGCCAGGAATCCTCTGCCTTTGATCTGGGGTAGCGATTCCAATTCCAACCCAAAGCTGTTCCAAGCTCCGTGGCTCCAGGCTGGGATGTTCATCCCAGACAACACCAGCTCTCCTCTTCCCTCATCCTCTTGAGAGTGGATTCTGTGTCCAGGAGGAACTGGGAATTTAATCAACACCATCCCATAATGCTGGCTCATCCCATTTCTCTAATTAGCAGGCAATGGGAAAAGCCAAGAGAGAATCTGAGGTTTCAAATTCAGGCTGAGAAATCAAACGAGGATTAGGAGGAAGGTGATGGAAATGGTCCAGGTCTGATTCCCTCCCTGCCAACAGAGCAGCCCCTGATTGGGGGGTGCCAGAGGAATCCCAAAGGATTGAGGAATTTGAGGAATCCCAAAGGATTGACCCCACACCCCACTCCTGAAAAACAGAGATGGGTGGATCACAAAATCCTGGAATGGTTTGTTTGGAAGGGACATTAAATCCCATCAGTGCCACCCCTGCCATGGCAGGGACACCTCCCACTGTCCCAGGGTGCTCCAACCTGGCCTTGGACATTCCAGGGATCCAGGGGCAGCCACAGCTCCTCTGGGAATTCCATCCCAGCCCCTCCCCACCCTCCAGGGACACAAATGTTGAAGGTTTTAAAGGCTCTGGCTGGGTGCAGGAGCAGCCCCAGAGGGAAGGAGGATGCAGAGCAGGCCAGAGAAGCCCAGAGGGGAGTTTGGACAGGCACTTTGGGCTCTGCAGAGCATTTATTGTGCAGAAATCCATCCCCAGATTTCCACGTGGCCCATTCCACTGGAATCCATTTAATTCCTCCGATCTTTTAGCAAGTACCTGTGAAAACATCCTGCACTCGGTGAGGAAAGGCAAGGCTGCAGGGGATTTAACACAAACAGGAGCGAGAGAAAATCTCCCCCAGACTTTGCTGTGATTTTTTTTTTAGAAATCAGCTGGGTTTCTTTAGAAATGGAGGAAAAAAAGAGACAAAGAATCTATTTCAGCTTAAATTCAGATTACTTAGCTGTAATCCTGTGAGACATAACAGGGTTGGAAATAATCCCAATAAACACAAGGCACAACTCCCTGTGCACAGGTGAGGACGTGGAGAGACATCCCCACTTCTTCAGGACACCAAATCCTCCCTCCATCATCCCAGGAAAGATTCAAACAGGACCTCAAATAGAATTTAATGCCTGAAACTGCTGGAGACAAGTGACACCAACACTTCCAGCCCTTGAATGACCGAGCCCAAGGCATCACAAATGAGCAAATGTTCCCAAAAAGTAGCAGAGATTTTCCCAAAGCCGGAGGTTTGACCCCCTTGCCGTTCCCAGAGCGAGTTTTGGTGCTGCCCAGGGTTAGAGGGAGACAAGTGCTTTGTTCTCCTGTGGTTTGGGGTTATTTTTAGACCCCTGGGCTCCTTTTAGTTTGGATTAAATGTCGCTGGTAATTGGCTAAGAGAGAACGTCAGCTGCGGGGCAGCACAGGAGCGAGCACACGTTGGATCCTGAAAGAATGGAAAGATGGAAAGATTTCTCCTTTTTCAGGAACTGTTTTATTTAAGTTCATTTTTTTTTTTTGTGCTCCTATTGTAGCAGAGGAGCTTTGAAACACCAATTAATTTTGGGGTTTTTCCTCTCTGCTCTCATTCCACTCCCCTAAGGAAGATCTAGATGCAAAGTGGATGTAAAAACAATCACAATAACTCCACACCAAAACTCTTTTTTTTGAACCTCCAGCAAATGTTTTAAAAGCTCCAGCGCTGAACAGCTCCAAAATCCAATTTACAACTTCCCTTCCTCCCAGCCAAAGGAAGTGGGGAATTCTTTAAAAGCTCCATTCCACAGAATATTTCAGCTCATCCCAGGACAAATGACAGGAGGTGATTTTGACTGGAAATTATCTCAGTCCTGTTTTACATTGTTGTTGCATGGAGAAGTTATTTGTGAAATGTTAAAAACTGGGGAAGAGAATGTTAAAAATAGAAATATTCATCCCCTGATTTGAACACATCCGTCCATAAGTCATTAATGCTCGTAAATACATGGCTGGAAGCGCTGCCAGGTAAGGATCTGCCTGAATATTTAAAATTAATTGATCAATCGTTTATAATTGATTTATAACATTTAGCATTTCCTTATAACCCCTCAGTAATCGATATTACCAAGCTCTGGATAACAAACACACGCTGGAAGCATTGAGGATCACAAAGGTATGCCATGAATTGCATTTTTTTCACTCAAAATACAAATGTTAAAGGATTTAAAGGCTCTGGTTGGCTCCAGGAGCAGCCCCAGAGGGAAGGAGGATGCAGAGCAGGCCAGAGAAGCCCACAGAGGAGTTTGGACGGGCACTTTGGGCTCTGCAGAGCATTTATTGTGCGGAAATCCATCCCCAGATTTCCACGTGGCCCATTCCACTGGAATCCATTTAATTCCTCGGATCTTTTAGCAAGTACCTGTGAAAACATCCTGCACCTCGGTGAGGAAAGGCAAGGCTGCAGGGGATTTAACACAAACAGGAGCGAGAGAAAATCTCCCCCAGACTTTGCTGTGATTTTTTTTTTAGAAATCAGCTGGGTTTCTTTAGAAACGGAGGAAAAAAAGAGACAAAGAATCTATTTCAGCACTCAGCTGTAATCCTGTGAGACGTAGCAGGTTTGGAATTAACTCCAATAAACACAAGGCACCACTCCCTGTGCACAGGTGAGGGCGTGGAGAGACATCTCCAGTTCTCCAGGACACCAAATCCTCCCTCCAGAATCCCAGGAAAGATTCAAACAGGACCTCAAATTGCTGCCCGCGCAGCCTTCCTGAGAAAATTGTTTTCTTTGTGTATCGAGTCTTTTCCCCCACTTTAAGTACCAACAAATGGTTTGTTTTCATATTTTCACGGAGGAGGAGAGAGCTGACAGACTGTTGGTCTGACCAGTGTGTTGGAGGGGTGGCAGCTCCACCCTCCAATCCACTGTCACCTTTGGAATTCTACAAAATGTCAAAGATGTAAATAAAATTCCTTGTTTTCTGGCACAACTCAGCGTGTGGGAGCCATTCTTTCCTGTCTCCTATTCCCACATTTCACTGTCTCTCTTTAGGGTCTGTGGGAAATCATGCCTCAGCTCTCCACACTCACCCTGGGCCCTCTGGAGCCCTTTTCCTTCAAGATATTCACCCCAAATTCTGTGCCAGGGATGTTCCAGCCCATCCTAAAGACTCCAGAGCTGCCCTGAGGATGGTTTATCCCCTGGGAACGCTGCTGGTTTTAGGGGAATTAATATTTTGGCCGTCTGGAGAGCAGAGCAGGCCCAGGGCGATGCGGGAATGTTGTTGAATTCCAGCTGATGCCTTGGGATGGTGTTTTGTGGGGTTAGCACTGTGTTAAAGGGTTGGAGCACGAGGATCTCCCAGGGATCTTTTCCCTGGATGCCAGAGCACTAAAATGGGTTTGTTGGAGTTGCAGCTGCCCAGAAGACCCCTGTGGAGAAAGGGAGAGGAGAGGTCTGGCACTCCCTGGTGCCCTCACACAACCCTTTTTAAACCCCAGTTTTAACTTTTCTCTCACCCACAGGGATCAAAAATAATCTCATCCTTTGGATATTGAGACCTTTTGAAAGGGCAACAGAGAAACCAATTCCTTTTCCATGGATTTCGGCCTTCCGGGCCCGTGGGCCTTTGAAGGAGAGTCTGGTTTCAGAATTAGAGCTGGTTTTAATTCCATTGTGGGAACACACCTGGTGACACCTTCCTTTGAAGCTCTGAATTCTGGCAGAGGGAGGATTAGCACTTCCCAATGGAATCTCCTGTGCCCAGCCCTGCAGGGTGAGCTTCCCTGAGCAAATCTGTGCTTTCACCAGGAAAAAGCACGGGAGGATTTATAAAACTTGCATTAGGTGGCTCAGATTCACAAAGATTAAAGAGTGATGAAAACAGTGTGAACACAAAGCTGTTAAGTGGAATCAGAGATTTAGAGAATCAGAGAATCCCCGGATCAGAGAATCCCAGAATCAGATAATCCCAGAATCAGATAATCCCAGAATCAGAGAATCAGAGATTCAGAGAATCAGAGATTCTCTGATTAGATTAGATTTAGAGAATCAGAGAATCCGAGAATCAGAGAATCCCAGAATCAGAGAATTAGAGAATCCCAGAATCAGACAGAGAATCCCAGAATCAGAGAATTAGAGAATCAGAGAATTAGAGGATCCCAGAATCAGAGATTTAGAGAATCAGAGAATCCGAGAATCAGAGAATCCCAGAATTGGAGAATTGGAGAATTAGAGAATCAGAGAATCACAGAATCAGAGAATCCCAGAATCAGATAATTAGAGAATCAGAGAATTAGGGAATCTCAGAATCAGAGAATCAGAGAATCAGAAAATCCCAGAACCAGAGAATTAGAGAATCAGAGAATCAGAGAATCAGAGAATCCCAGAATTAGAGATATAGAGAATCCCAGAATTAGAGAATCAGAGAATCCCAGAATTAGAGAATCCCAGAATCAGAGATTAAGAGAATCCCAGAATCCCAGAATCAGAGATTTAGAGAATCAGAGATTTAGAGAATCCCAGAATCAGAGAATCCCAGAAAGGTTTGGGCTGGAAGGGACCTTAAAAACCATCCCATCCCTCCCCTGCCATGGTCAGGTACATTTCCCACTACCCCAGGCTGCTCCAAGCCCTGGCCTTGGACACTTCCACCATTAGAATAAGCATCATCCCACTGTTTCCAGAGGAACTGGGATTTGGGGTTGTGCTGCTGCTTTTGCAGAGAATGACACAAACTTCAAACCCTCCTCAGTTTCAGGAAAGGAAATCATCCCTAAACACCCTCATTTTTCCTGACAGAAGGTGGATTAATGCAATCATTAACAGCAGCCACTCTTGGCGATCAAGAACGACTTCAGATGATGTTAAAAAGCGCATTAATCTCATTTTTGAAATGCCTGGCCGGAGCAGATTCCTGGCAGAGCACGCAGCAACCCTGACACACACGTTTACAGTAAAGCCGGGCCTGCTCTAGGCCTAATCCAAAACCGATGGGCAGGATTATTTTTAGTCTAACCTTGGTATTTGGCTAAAAGGAATGCAAACACCATCGCTGGAGGAGAAAGGGGAATGGAAAGGAGACAGAAATAACAGCTGGGTGGAAAATGAAAGGCCAGCGCTGAGGGTGACCCCTGCAATTAGGCACACATCTTTAATTGATCAATTTGGTAATTGATCTTTGGTTGCTGATGTCACAAAAAGGACATTTTTGGCTGTCCCAAAAGCTTTAACTCAGGTAATGCTCCAGCAGCCCAGATGGGAATCACCAGGTTTAAACCAAACTCCATTTTCTCTGTCTGGATTTTAAATCTACTCCTCCAGCGCTTTATTTTCTTTATTTTTTAAATTTTCTTTATTTCTTTATTTTCTTTGTTTTATTTCCTTTATTTTCTTTATTTCCTTTATTTCCTTGGGAATTCTCCTCTATCCTTCCATTTTATCCATCTGGAAGGAGCCCCATGAAACCCCCACTGTTTAATAGGGGTTGAGGCAGATAAATCACATTAATGTGAATATATTAACTCCACTATAAATTAAAGCTAGAGCAAAAGGCCCATGAGTCACAGAAAACAAGGAAAAATCAAATTTGAACTTGAACCTGGAATTCCACCTGACCAAGCCTTCAGTTTGTCCTTTTCATGTGAGATCAGAGCCCTGCACTGGTCCCTTCCCACCTGAATTCCTCTGGTAGCCTCAGCCTGGAAAACTCTGTGGAATTTGATAACCTTTAAATGATAAAAAAAACAGCTTTGATCTCTTATTAACATTCTGAGCTCACCAACATCCCACCCCCAGATTTCACCCAAACACCCAAACCAAGCATTTTTTCCCTTAATTTTAAATGTCTCTCTCTTGTTTGCCTTTTTTTTTTTTTTTTTTTTTTTTTAGTTTTCCAGGGGAACTTAATAAAAACCAGGTTTTGTTGACTGAACAGAGAAGCCGGGTGTGTAAACAAAGGAGATTCTTGTGTGAAAGTCAATTCTGTCTGGCTTCTAGGAATTCCACGGGGATAAAATTAGAAAGACCTGGACCCAACCTCGGCCTTGGGCTCGGGGGGAAAAATCCTGCAGCCAGTGCTGGGAACAGCCAGCTCGGGATGGGAATTCCTGCATTCCTCAAGGATTCCAAGGTCTGGAGGTCGCTCCCAAGGTAGATTTGCTCCCAGGGATAAAGTGGAAGAATTTAAATGATTTTACAGCAATTAAATGATTTCACAGCAATACCCGAGCTGCCGGCCAGGATGCTGCAGAGTCTGCGACCATAATTCACCCTGAGAACTTTGAACATTCCAATTAAATGAACTCCCTCCCTATTAATCGCTCTAATTTTGATTCCTAATTAAAAGCATTTTGCTTTTTCATGGCATCAGCTCCACTGAACACATGGAAAAACTCTTCTGCTGTTGTACCTGAGCTCTGAGCATCTCCCACTTTTTCCAACCTTTTCCTTTGACCTCTCCCTCTTTCCTTGGTTCTTTTCCCCCTTTCCCTGCCTGTCTAGGATTGTAATTCCCTTCCCATTTTCCTCTCCCCCAGCTTCACTTTTAAGGCTTTTAACTTGGAAGATCCCATGTTGGGTGGAATTGAGCTGAGCTCCCTTTGGATGTGGTGATTCCACTGGAGAAATACTGATTTACGTGAGCCAATGATGGGATACGGGGAAGAAATTCCACCCTGTGAGAGTGGGGAGGGGCTGGGATGGAATTCCCAGATTTGCTGTGGCTGCCCCTGGATCCCTGGAAGTGCCCAAGGCCAGGTTGGAGCACCCTGGGATAGTGGAAATTGTCCCTGGGTGGAATTGGATGAATTTAAGGTCCCGTCCCACCCAAACCTGGGATTCCATGACCTCACTGCACATCCTGAAATGTGCATTTACCCAGGAAACCTCTTAATTTTGTTTCAACTTTCCATTCCTTATTCCTCCCAACTCAGATGCCTCTTCCATGTCGGGAACAGCATGGACAGAACCTTCTGTTGTGTTTTTAACCCCAAAAATTAACTCGGGCTCCTAGTTGTCAAAGGATGGTGGGAATATCTGTGCTGGGAGGGAGGTGGGAATATCTCTGCTGGACAGAGACACAGACAGGAGTTCCTGCTCCAGCTCTGCCTCTGGGGAAGGGATGGGAGAGCCCCTTCAGAGGTTCCCAATTTGTGGAAAAGGGACAGGAAAGAATTGCTCCCACACGCTGAGTCGTGCTGGAAAAGAAGGAACTTTATTTACACCTTTGACATTTTATAGAATCCCAAAGGTGCCAGTGGATTGGAGGGTGAAGCTGCCACCCCTCCAACACACTGGTCAGACCAACAGTCTGTCAGCTCTCTCCTCCTCCGTGAAAATATGAAAACAAACCATTTGTTGGTACTTAAAGTGTGGGAAAACTCCTGGTACATAAAGAAAACAATTTTCTCAGAAAGGCTGCCCGGGCAGCACCAATTCATGGTTTAAATCTCCAGACTCAGCTCTGGATTCTCTCCTTCCTCAACCCTCCCTCCTGGAACTTGCTACGAGTCCCTCCAAATTTTAGCAAAGGGTTTGTTCTTGCTCTGGACATGCTGAATTTGGCCATTTCTTTGTCAAGAAGGAGGGGAGGGTCCTTCCCAGCCGTGGATTTCTGTGGAATGGAGACAGGAAAGAATTGCTCCCACACGCTGAGTCGTGCTGGGAAAGAAGGAACTTTATTTACACCTTTGACATTTTATAGAATTCCAAAGGTGACAGTGGATTGGAGGGTGAAGCTGCCACCCCTCCAACACACTGCTCAGACCAACAGTCTGTCAGCTCTCTCCTCCTCCATGGAAATATGAAAACAAACCATTTGTTGATACTTGGTGTGGGAACTCCTGGTACATAAAGAAATCAATTTTTCTCAGAAGGCTGAACCAGTTAACAGATTTCTGTATCCATGAGGCCCCAGCTCTCTCTCTCCGCACTGACACATCTCCTATCCACAGGCAGGAAGTTCCCTGCAAATGGGGAATAACCACAATCATTGAAACCCCATTTGTGTGGCAGCCACTCCCAGCCTCAGCAGGGACTCAAACAGACACTGGGGATGTCTCTGAACTCTTAATCTGACCAGGAATTGCTCCCCTGAGTGCTGAACTCAAGTTCTTCTCCATCCCAGTTGTGTCCTATCTCATGGAAGTGATGCCACCTCACGCTGGAGCTGCCCAGGTTACCTTTTGTGCTGGACCATCCTCTCCACGAGCTGTGTTTGATCTCCATCCTCTCCTGTGCAGAAGGCCAGAGCTCTGCCCCGGATCATTTCATAATCCTGAATCCCAATTCCTCCCCTCCCTCTGGGAAAAATGCATTTTTTGCAATACCTATGTTGTAACTTTCTAGAGCACATGCTTCCAATTTGAGCGTGATTTTCCAAAGCTCCTTGCACGTAACCACAGAAGTTCCTCATTTCTTTCCCTTTTTATCCTCCATTTAATCCATTCTCTCTTTTGATGCTTTGGATCATCTTTCTATCTCTCATCTCGGCCTCCAGTAGAAAAACTTCTAGTTGTAACCACGTAGAGTAGTCCAACAATTAATCCGGGGGATTTAGGCAGAACTCTTTCCTCTCCTCACTGACTTTTCATCTTCTACCTCCTCCCAACCCCAAATCCTGAAGCAGAGGAGAAACTTCTGAAGAGCTTCACCAGTTTTAAATCAAAAAGGGAGGAAATCAACCCGAATTTAGCTGCTGTCACCAGTTTTCTGAGTGACTTTGGCTGCGTTTTATTCCCAGTCTCCCGACAGATGATGGGGGGGGGGACCAGAAGCTTCTCAGCCTCCCCCTCATCACTGAAACATCTGAGATTCCCCTTTCAGCACATGGATGGATCCCCCACTTTGGAAGCACAAACCCCATTTCCAGCCAATTCCCTTCCCTGTGTGGCTACAGCTCAAATCTCTTCTTCAGCTGTGACCAATTTGGGGCCAATTCTTGAGCTCTTGGGGCGTTCTGCCATCAACCAGAAGTTGGCTTTGATGTCCTTTATCATCCCCGGTTCTTCCATGGGGATGTTCCATAAAAAAATTGAACACTGCGCTGTCCAATATCCAAACCTGGGCCAGCCGTGGTTGCACTGGGAGAGCCTCAAACCCAAAGCAAGAAGGATTGAGCCTGGTTTTGTGCTCTAGGGCTGCAATAAAAGAGTTATTTTAGGCCTGGACACACTTTGTTATTCTTTAAAATGGGAAAAAAGCCCAACGTGGCTCCCCAACTGATGTCTTCTGGGATTGTGGCTCTGTAAAATCAGGATAAAAATGAATCTTGGTCTTTTTGGTGCCTCCAGGGGACAGGATTTTCCCAGTCCCTCACACAGCAGTGCAAGTGTTTGCTTCCGCTTTGGAAGGAGAGATAAAATAAAATAAAATAAAATAAAATAAAATAAAATAAAATAAAATAAAATAAAATAAAATGAAATGAAAAAAGGAGGGCAAACAAACCCCAGAAGAACAAAGTAAATGAATTTCAGCACTTTCAAACAGCAAACACGACCCCGCTCGCAGGAACACGATTTGTGTGTCCCTGTAAATCCCAACGAGATGGAGACTCCTGGGCCTGGGATTTACCATAAAACCTGTGCTCAGCTAGCCCAGAGTTTGGGATGGGATTTCAGCACCGGATTCAGCTCCCAGCTGAGGGATTTGAGCTTTTTTTGGGCCAGAAGGTGCCATTTCCCTGAAACTTTCTGGTCCAGAGCGTTGTTTGGACAAACCAACCCAGCCAAAATCCCTCCTCCTCTTACACAAACTCTTTCTTGTAAGGCTGCTCACTTTATCTGCTGTCAGAGGCTCAGGCTCACAAATTCTGACTCAGGCAGATG
>VYZR01032901.1:0-15003 GCA_013400675.1 Oxylabes madagascariensis
CAGATTCCCAGCCATATTCTCACATGATTTGACTGCATTCCTCTCTATACCAAACAGTATTGTTGGCTCCCGGCCTTTAACCTATTTAACATATAAAATTATGTTTCTTTGAAAGTGCTTGCCAGCCTACTCTAATTACATTGCATTAAAACTGTAGGCTAGACATGGCGTGTTAATGGTATGATATTATAAAGCAGTTGAGCTTTAAAACCAGAGCTGGATGCTGGCCGGAGGTTTTCTGCCTTTTCAGCCCCAGTGATTTTGGATAACTTGTATATTATAAAAGTAAAGTTTTAAGTTAAAACTAAGGCAAAGCCTGCTAAAGCTAAGCAGAAGCAAAAAAGGGCCTTACTCAAAGACCCAATTCTGAGCCTGTTTTTTTTCCATTGCAGAAGGAGTGAGTGGAGCACATGTTGAAATTCACGGCTTTCTAATTTGCCCTGCAATACTCAAGATGTTGCTGTTGACTACAGCCACTTTGTCAAGGAGCCCTGAAAGCATTCAGTTAATATAGCTATTGCCTGTTGTTTATAGTGAAATAATTATATAGCTAATATAGATATTTAGGCTGGTACGTGCACAGGATACTGCTTGATGCTGTCGTGATGAAACCTAGGGATTCAAAAGAGCTTCCAAGATGGCAGCAATATAGCTGATACATCTTTCCAAAAATATTCATTAATGCTTTGATTTTCCTGCCTCTGTGCTTCATTTTCGTATTATTATATCTTTTGCCCCAAGGGTTTGGTTTGGGGGCAGGGGGGGTGATTGTTTGATTTAATAATTCTCATATTTCTATGACAATCAAAATAATACAATAAAGCTCATACAATCTGCGTCTTCTAAAATTACTTTTAGAAGCAATTTCCCAGAATGTCACTGCAGCGATTGTTCTTGGTGGAATGTTCATGGGATATCTTTTACTTTCCTAAATTTCATTCTAGAAAAAACAGGTCTGCTACTGCAGGATACCAAACTAGTCAAGAATGAATTTCTATAGGAATTGAGAGACTTCTCTAATGAAGTAAGAGGCAAATGAAGCCAACATAACTTGATGGTGAAAGGTGTTTGTCTATTGAGTGTCTTATATAGTAAAATGGGGAGTCAGTAGTTCATTAGTACTGGACCCTAATTGCATACAAAATGGTTCCTATTAGTGTGAAAATAGAATGCCACATTTATGAGAATGTAATTATATAGAGCATAATAAATTAACACACATCATCACAGTCGGATGAGCAGAGATTTTGCAGAAAGACTTGTTCAAAGTAATTTGGCAAGTGGTTCATGCGAGCTGCTTTAGCCCACACACTTACAGACAGAAACTGTCTTCCATATTAGTTGCTTTGATAAGTAACTGCTTGTAATTCATTATGCTGAGTAATTTATAATTTCTCCAAATCACATGCTATAGATTCTTCTCCCTGGCTTTCCAGAATGGCCGTGTGATCCCACACATACTAACAATTAATAATATTTCAATTTCAGTTTCTGAAAAATATTTGTTTAAAAATGCATACTTCTGCTGTGCACAGAATCTGTCTCAATACTGTCTCAGAATGTCACCTTTGATCCTAGTGAGAAAAATGACTGTCCATACTCTGAAATAGCAGGGATTTTAGCAATGCTTGATTAAAAGCAGAAGTGCCATCCAAGTGTGAAGTGGAGCTCCTTGGTAAGGTATTAGTTAATCCTGACTCAAAGGTACATATGTGCTTAACATCATTCAGGTAAACATTAAACTATTTAGTTTTTTAGTATGTCCTGAGGAGTTTCACATTTCTATTTGAACTAAATGATTACTTCAGTAATTTTTCAGTCTCACAGCAGAGAATATAAAAGGAAATCCCACCATATTTGAGAAATGAAGGTGTTTAGCTAGTTGTACTCTGCCATGACTTCATCTGTGATTTCTGCTTTTTGGGAGGTGATTTTGACCAGTATGTAAAATCGATGAATTCATGACACCCACTTAGTCTGTTTTTTTCTCTAGTCCTTGAACCATGGAAAAGGTAAAATTAAAACAGAAATTTGCACCATTTCAAATACAGACCTTTTTACAGACTAATCAGTCGTTTTCCCAGGAAGTGGAGTAACTAAGTTTACAATGTACTCTGAAGCACCAAAACTGCTTCTGGGTGACCAAAATCCAAAGCCTGAGAAAGGGAAGCTAAGGCACTCAACACTGATCCTCATCCCATAGACACTGGCACAACTAATTAGACCTGCAGATGTGCAGTTGTTCATTGCAGAAGTAGCAGATTTATTAACTGTATCAATTGCTGCTTTGGCTTAAATCTAATGGAAGTTGGATTCCACTTTGATGACTTCTGTATCCAAAAAGTTGTTGTATTTTTGGGGGATTTTACTCTTAATGGGGAAAACCAGCTGTGAATGTTAGGATGTGTCTTTCATTCAATAGGAATACATTTGTAGAAAGTGCAATTTACTCAGCAATAATAAGAAATAAAGAATATTTGTTCAGGCATCATGCTGTCCTGTGTGTGTGTGAATCATGACTCGGATTCTAGGTGGTTTGAATTACCTTATATAACAGCTGTATTGTGTGTCTTTATTGACCATAGAGAGAGCTTTTGGGGATCAGATTCATAGGCAATTCATTTGTGTAGAACAAAAAAAACCAGAAAGTTTACTCCTCTGCTCACAATGTCACTCCTGGTGGGTAGGGTGGTCATCCTCTGCACCACCAGATTCCTGCTGGGTCTCCCACTGGCTCTGCTGTCACAGGTCTGCATATGCTCCACTTCTGCAGAAGGAATTGCTCTTCCACCTCTTTGCTGAAGGAACTGCTGCTGTAAGACTGATTTTCACCCCAGGTGGCATGTAGTTATTAATTAACAGAGTTTTCTATTGTTGGAATATTCCCCCCCTAATATGCAGGTGAAGGAGAATGAAATGTCAAACATACACTCTCCACAAGAGAAAATTCAACAGTCATATGATGATGCACTGGGACCACTACAGTGCTAGATGTATACTTATAAGGATGTTGTAGAAGCATAGTGGCATTTTTAGGGCTATGTGGTGAAACAGTGTTATTTTCCTATTTATTTTCCTACTATTATTTTTTTTTTTTCAAAAATATAAGCATCTGCAAACAAACAGACATAAACACTAAAGTGACAAAAAGTCACAAAACTTTGGAAAAAGACAAATGTGTGTTACATATTCTTCCCCCCGGCCTCATTTTTTTGCATCCATTTTTATTCCAGAAAAGTAGACACAAGTGCAGAATGTATGCTGTGGAGTACAGCAGCCTGAAGGCATTTCTATAAACCCATCCCCTTACTGTTCATTGCACTGAGAAGAAAAACAGAAAGATGAGATTCCTCAACGAAAGCAAAACAAGAGACAGAAACATAATCTCATCTTTTCTCAGGAAGCAGGCAAATCTCTTGCACTGTTCACTAGTGCTGGAATTAATCAGCCTCTGAATAATACGTTTGGACTGCTCGGTGAGATGATTCTGAGTTAGAAAGTCCCTAAGAAGCCACTCTGCAAGTGGATGAAGGAAAGAAAAGAAGATATGGGGCACGCTGTACACCAGTTCAAGGCTCTGTTCTGGAAAAATTGGCTCTGCCGTGTGAGGCAACCGGTGAGTGTTTGGAAATGATTAAAAAAGGAATATCTTAAATTTTTTAGTATGTGTCTAATTTTTTAGACTGTGTCTATTGATTTTCTATTTTCACTGCAGATTGGTAAGGACAGGCTGGCTGCAAGTGGTCCTTCTTTCGTCTTTTGTCACCTAATTGTTGAAAACACAAGTAGAGAGCAACGTGGTTTTTTAGTTCTAAAATATCTGAATATGGCAATGTTTCCTAATTTGAAAATGAGACAAATCTCATGAAAGTTTTGAAGAGCCACTGCTTATCTTTTAATTAACATTAGATACTAGCAGTGCTGGTAAGCAGTGGCAAGGGAAAAAAAAATCAATTCTCTTCACATTACAGGTGCTTATAGGTAATGTAAGAAAGCTTGCATGACTGTGATCAAAGTCTAGATACAAGGAATATATTGTGCATTACAATTGTATAAACTTCTAAATTTCCTTTCTTATCTGCTCTCCAATGCCTAATTTAACCTTTCAAATTCCAATATGCAAAATAATGTGGCAGCTACTTCAACAGAAGCCAAAATTAAAATGATGAAAATTAGATTTGAAATGTCTTTCACCTTTACTGTGATTGAAAGAATTTTTTAGGGTCGAAGGAAGCGAATTTTCTCAAGGGGGAGAACATTTTTTGGGGAAAAAAAAAGGTCACTTCAATGAATAGTTTCACACTGATTTTACTTGTCTGTAATTATCTGGGGATTTGCAATGAAGCATGTTGGCTGCTTTGGATAGGATTATTTCAATTAAATAAACACACAGCTTTCAGTTTCAGAAATATTTAGCCTCAATAAAATTGTGATTTAGAGAGGAATTTCTTCCCCTATTTAATGAAAGTGATGTTTCCTAATATAAAATATACTTTTTTGGGGAAGGATGCAGTTGGTCACATTCTTCTCCATGCCTGAGCAGTTCTGTATGTCCAATTGGTGTGCATCAAGTGGCTTCTCTGTATCTCCTGTTTTCCTGCATACGGATCTATTTCTCCTCTTGCTCTGTGTATTGTTCCCTCATACATTTCTGAAGGAAAAAAAAAAATCTTAATTCATGTAAGTTTTGTCTAACTGGTAGATTCCCTGAAAGGAGAACTCACTGACATGCAGAGTTCTCCAAGCCAGGAATTACAAGGGTAATCCAAAGTAAGCATCGTTCTGTCTGTTGAGAGGCAGAAGCTACCCTGGGGAACTTGCAAAACCTCCTTATGTGCTGCTGTGCAAACACTGAGCTGTGAAGGTGCTCCATCTGCAGTTACTGGAGGAGAAATTCAGGTGGATCATCCACCTATGCAGAGGTGGAAGACCCTTGTGAATCTGAAGAAAGAGGCACCTCCTGAAAGATCTGATGTGCTTCAGCTCTGTTCCATATCATGTAGATCTGTCTGTATAAGACAATTTTCTCCTCACGGTTACTTATCAGCAGTTAGGGCTGGAAGACAAGTGAGGGCTGTTGAACTAGCAAAGTGTCATGAGTGCCATGTGGCATTAGTCGATATTACACAGTGAAGGGAGAAGGGGTTGTGACAGATGTAAGTGTTTTGTAAGGAACAGGTCTTTTGACTGAAATTCAGATTGCCATCAGCGTCTTCTATCAACATGATTCAAAGAAAGGACAGGTTCTTTTGTACGTTTTGACTTGTTGGAGTTTGAAATTGCAGCTGTGCCAAAGACACATCCTCATTTCTGTTTTCAGAAGCTTTTACTTCAGAACTACAGATTCTAGAAGCTCAGGAGATATACACTACCAGGCAAATAAGCTACTTTAGTTTTCCATCAGTGCATTTCTTAATTGTCATTTAAATAATGTTTATTACCTTCCAAATGTGTAGCTAGGTAAAGGATGAAATGTGATTCCCAAATTCTGATGCCCTAATTTAGAAGCCAATTGGAATTAAAATCAGCTGNTTCAGGGAGCTGCTGGCTGCTGCTGCGCCCTGGCTGCCAGCTGGGCTTGCCCTGAGCCCTGAGGTGGCACCAGGGAGCCCAGCCTGTGGCTGTCCAGGGCCTTTATAAACCCCTCGAGCTCTGGTCTCCCACTGCTCACCTGAACTTCTCGTGGGACCTTCCCCCAGCCACCGACTGGGCTGTCATGGTGGTGGTGTGTGCCCCCAGGGACAGATGGACCCTTTCAGCCCCTCCTGGGCAGCCTGGTGACATCCCCCCTCCCAAGTCTCTGCTGCAGTGCCCCTTCCCTCAGCTGCTGCGGCTGGCTCCTTTCCCCACAGAGAGCCCACGGGTACTCTGCAGCAGTGGCTCTGCTCCACAGCAAGGTCCTCCATCTGACCCCAGACAGGAGGAATAGGGATGAATTTGCCAAGGAGGAGAGTCTGCTGTCAGGGTTCTGGGCCGCTGCGAAGTCTAATGGCTCTGAGCAGCACCATTGGGGCTCAAAGCCCAGCTGAAATGGGGCTTCTGTGCCCTGTGCTCCTGCCTGGCATACTGCTCTCCAGCTCAGCCCTTGTGCTTGGCCACTGTTTGGCTCGACCTGCTGTGACACTGACTGAGGATCTGGACTCCTGGTTGAGGCCGGCTCTGACGGCAGGGCTTGCCCTGCTCCCCGTCTGGGGTCCCTGCGATGGGTCCCCTGCGCCGCTGGGTGGCGCTGTTACGCACAGATCCCTGCGCCCTGGGGAGCAGCCGGCCCTTGCTAATCCCTAAAACATTGAAAGCACCATCCTCACTTTTATTAGGTTGGCTCCTGCATTGTTTTGAGTGTGATCAGTTTAGATAAATGGCAGTTTCCCTAAATTTCAGGAAACCTTTAGTTCCTTGTCTCATGTTCAGCACAGATGGCCTTCTCCACAGAGAAGACTCTGCCACCGGATTTTGTTCTTAAGCATTACGTTATGGTTTTTATGCATTTTTCTGACATGCCCAAGTTTAGGAATCACTTACGTGATGGGATTTGGTTCAACTCTGACAGTTTAGAAATAAAATCCCCTGTATGCTCCAGAGAAGTTAACAGCCTCTAATGGGAGATCTTCAGTGTGGCTGTCATTTCTACAGTGTTTGTGTCCCTATTCACACTTTCCTAATGCTGCTATCAGTGAATCGAGAAATCTTTTGAAACTTGTCTCAATGGCTGTTTCTTCCTTTCTGCTGCTGAAAATTGATGCAATTGCTTTTCTTTGTGTTTTTTTCTTCCTTCCAATCCATTTGGGAGTTTGTGCCCTCTCTGCAGAGGCATGAACATGCACTGTGTATGTGCAATCTGCTCAGAGAAGACACACTCAAAATCTGAGTCCCGTGGCACATTGACTTGTGTGCCTTGTCATAGTGACCCTGGAAATGGGAACACTGGGATAGGAGATGTGTGGCTGTGGGCAGCCTCAGGCCTGTTAGCTTGTTCTGGCTTGGTCTTCCCTCCTGGAGATGATGAAGGTGGCTTTCGGAGAGCATTTTAGTGCAGGAGACAGAAAGGGTGCAATGGCAGCAGCCAGGGAACCAGGGAAGGACAAGGAGGTATGCCACCAGGAAGGGGTCAGGGAAGCATGAGGAGCTGCAGCAAGGGGCAGAATGCTGCTCACTTAGGAGGCTTAGGTATGGGAAAGTTGAAGGTCATTGTCATCACCTTGCCGGAGTCTCTGTCTTGACCTGAAGAAAGTATCTACAAACACTATAAATTGAAATGAAAACTACTTTTCTGTTCTGAAAGAAGTTTATTTCACGAAGTTATAAGGATTTCAAATAGAAGTGTCAGTTGCTAGCTTGCTTTAATGATCTTATTTTTCCTTAAGTAGTTGTAGAGAGGATATTTAATGTTTTTGTTTTAAATTAAAAGACATATGAATATTCATTATTTGTTCCCAAACCCTATGTCCTATAGACTGATAATGTACTGATTTCCTTTTTCAGGTCCTCTCTCTCACGGAAATTCTGTGGCCATGTGTACTTTTCTTGATTCTAGCTGCCATCCGCTTCCAGGAGCCCCCAAAATACAAGGAAAACTGTATGTTTTGTTTCACTTGTGTTCTGTTTTGGTTGCTTCTTCTTGTAGAAGTATTTAGGAAACACTAAAGACATCCTAGAAAGGGGGACTTAAATGTACTGGAGTCAATGGAAGGAGTCCTACAGTGGGATTCAATCTTGTCCAGCTACAGATCTGAGGAAGCTGTGTTTAGGTGGGAAAGAGATACAAAGCTTAAGATCTGATTGGTAAGACAAATTTTAAACATCAGCTTTGGGGTAAGGGAGATTACTTGGATTTTAGTTGTATTTATTGCTTTCTATTGAGTAACGGAGTTTAGATGACTGTCTCAGAGGTGGATATTTGCAATTAGACAAGATGAACCTTACCCCTATCCACTTCCTGGGATTGAGAATTAATATTTTGTTAAATTCTTCCATTTCTTTTAACACTTCAAAACTTGTTATGACTCCCTCCACCTTATAAAGCTATTTTTGTTTTTATCTTGTCAAAATATAAGTTCATTTAGAAAAGTGTTATTTATGATTTATTATATTCTATTTAGATAGATTTATTATGGATATATTTTAATCTATTCAGTTTATTAATTGGTTATTCACCAATGCCGGTAAAACAGGGATAAACCAGCTTTAGCTACATTAAAAATCAGTTTGGTAAAACAATTCTAGATCTGTAGATCTGTAGAAATATCTGGAGAGAATCTAGCCTGCAGTATATACATTTACTTTATGGAGAGATATGAATAATTCCAGAGCTATGGAAAAGTGGCTGTTTAGACATTCTTGATTGATGCCTGTTCAGATATTGCTGAATAGAAGTTCCTTCATTTTTCGAAAGCCTGTGAGAAAAGAGGAAATACCACTCTGTGCTGAAGTCTACATTCCAAGCCACGTCACATGATTTTGGACAGAGAGTCTAGCAACCACATGATACTGCAATAATGTTACTACCAGGAAAATCAGCTTTTCAAAGATTGCTCTCAAATGTCACCTGTAGCTTGTTGTCCCAATCTGACACAGAAGTTACTCATATTTTGTGATGACTGAGTTTTTCTTAAATGAGACACCTGACATTGATACAACTTCATTGCTTGCTGGTGACAAAGAGGCCCTTTAGGACAAGGGGACACAATGTGATGGTATAGTTTGCAAATGCAGTGTTACTGGTCTTACTTCTGCTGCTGCTGCTGCTTGGTTTTAGGTTACTTAGAAGCTCGTGATTTACCAAGTCGGGGCCTTTATCCTTTCATGCGGACCCTTTTCTGTAATGTTGGTTCAAGATGCAGGAATACCAGTTACACAACACGGAGACACAGCCGCTTTAGGTATGTTACATGAATTTGACAGCTGTCACCATCATAGTGCATCTTCTTTTACAGCAAAGGTTCTTACTGCCTTGTAGACAGGAAAAATAGAATCATTGTTATTCCGTGCTAAAAGTTTCCTGTGGTGTTCTTATGATCGCAAAAGATATAAGGTCTTAGTCATATCTCTTGCTAATTTTTGTTAGCATTTCTTGGGCATTTCATGCTGGTTTTGGATGCTGAATACCCTTTGGGGGTAGAACTGTAGAGGTACATTGTCCTATTCTTTCGCTTTCGCTGCTACCATAGGACAGCATACTTTTATCATTTACTAGAGAGTCTTTTATTATATGAGAGTGAATCTGAGAACCAAAATTGTATGTGGATTTAAACTTTGGATACTTTGGGAGCATACATGGTGGGAGAAGTGAACCCAGAAAATCAAAACAAGAATAACTTTCATGTGAAAGTCACAAAGAGCTAACAAGGAATAGCAGAAGTTCTGCAATAAGAAAGAACTTGGATGAAACAACCCATAAGAAGTCCTTGTCACAGGATCCTAGGATGTAGAAAGGAAAAAGACCGATTTGAATTTGGAATGTTTCACAGCGTTTCAAAATATATAACGATAAAGTCAAATTAGGGTCAGCTAATCAGAATATATACAGTTATATCTGTGCGTTTATTCCTAGAAAATTGATAATATCTACCAAAAGATATTAGAGGGCTGAGCCAGGTGTGTTAGAACATCAAATATTTATGGTTTATTATTGTAGAGGTTTATAGATAGCAGTAAATTCAGCGTACAGCAAGTTGGAAAGCTTCAGTACCACAGTAATAGGCCATAATACTTATCTATTGATTTAGATGGTCTGCTTCACTTATTTGGACATGTAGAGAACCGTTGATTGAACATAAGACCATACAAAATAAATCTTGTTTATAGGCAAACATGTTCTACATAAAGCAAGAATTTGTTACTAGAATTGAAATCTTAACAATTTAAACCACTATTAGTCAAGATGCATTTTTACACAAGATACTTAGAGACAAAAATACTCATATTAAAATTCTCATCTGCCTCTTCCTCCTCCCACTAATACAGTTGAAGTTGTTCCATGAGCACTGAGTTTCTAGTCCTTTCTCTGGGGTTATGCTCAACCTTTTTTCCACTGCTGCTCTGGGTCATGTCAACAGCTGCAGAGGGGTGGTGATGGGGTTGTTATGGCAAGTCACGACATACAGTACTTTACCTGGAGGAATGTGGTGTTGATGGCTTCTTTTTCACTTGAGGGTGCACTTGGGGTCACTTATGTTTGCTAGTGTGCTTTTGTACTTTGCTTGTTTCCATTGATCTGCATTTCTGGGATACATTCAAATTTATGTGGTACACCTGAATGCATATGGTATCTCTTACATATGTTAGCTACCTGTTCTTTTTTCTTGATACTTAGAAATTAGCTTTGTCCAGCTATTGGTCTGAATTTTAACTGAACACTGGTGACTTGTTTATAGCCATGGGGTCCTCAGTGCCAGTCTGTGCCCCACCACTTATCATCCCAGACACAACTCTTATCATCCCAGGTACTCCATTATACTCCAGTACAGTTCATCTCCATATCTCAAGGCCCCTGCTATTATACTGGGTCTGGGTTCTTCTGCACTGCTTTGTTAATCATAAATATCTCATTCTGCACTGAATGGTCACTTGCTACTTCTATCTGTATAAAACTATGATGGTGTTATACAATGACAAGTGAAAATACAACAAATAGCCAGGGTTGTCTGGCCAGGAAAATTAAAAAAAGATAAAGCTAACCCAAGTCAAAAAAAAAAACAAACAAGACAAGTTCAGGCAAACCAAAGGTGGCAAGCCCCTGTGCTGTGGTCCTTCAAACTCAGTACAAAGCCTGTAGCCTCTTACTTGCAGTACCAATACTATATTACTGGGTTCCAGAATTACAGTAACTGTTGGTCTTTTAAAAATTGTTCGCTAAAAGTATAGCTTTTATTTACATCACTAGTTCAGATGCTATCTAAATATGTTGAATCTCTAGAAACTATGAACTGTATTGACTGCTCTGCATGATTATTTACACTGTTTTGACTGAACTGCCCAAATTATATTCCAGCTCAAAACAAAATCAGGAAAGAATTTCCTGGAGGCAGACTTAGACCTACTTAAGAATCAGGGAAATTATTCAGTGGCTTTCAATTATTCAACTAAAAAAGAAAATGCATTCATGTATACATATTTATATACTCAATAGACTGCACTGAGTAGCATATAGCCTAGGTAAGGAAAAAGGCTAAAAAGGTAGGATGAAGTTCATTCTGAGGTCAGTCTGTTCCGCCAGGTCCATCAGTATAAATTAAATCAACTTCAGGGCTGCTCTGACTTACGATGGCTGCCAACAGCCTTAGGAATACAGACTGTCAGTTTGATCAGTCAAACATAACTGAATCCAGTCCTTGTTGACTGGGCAGATTGGGGTGGCATAGGAACAGTAACAGCAATTATCTTCCCTTTAAGGATTTATATCAAACCATAAGTCTGATAAAGGAACATTTTTTAGTGTCAATAATGTTGTGTTTATTAAGGGTGAGGCAGAGACTGCATAGTTTGCATGGACGCTTGACCATTTGTTTTCACATGAACCACTTTGGTGCTATCAGTTTGAAATGCAGTAGTTGTCTTTGGAAGGAAGTAGTTCTATGACAACAGTACTTGGAACCTTCGTGGAATCCATAAACCATTTACATAAACCATTTTACCAATAACTATTTAAATGTCAGTGAGCAGCCCCTGCCATGAGCAGGGCTGAGCCCAGGGTGAAGTTATCCTGGTGCTGGTCATGCCCTCACAGATGTGTGCCTGTCCCTTCAGGCAATAGCCTGTGATATGGAGAGATGATGAGCCAGGTGAAACCTACAACCACATTAACTTTGATTTGCAGCAAGATCTGCCACCTCCTCTAATGCCTCAGAAAGCATCCAGTTGCAAGAGTTCTGTGGCTTTGCTCCTTGCTCCTATTTTCAGCCGTTGCAAAAGCTGCTGGCTGGCAGCTCACTGATATGATTCCCTAGCCTGATACATCCACTGGTATCTCAGAGCAGAGGAACAAGGAAGAATTCAGGAGCTCCCATGGCAAAGAACATTCTGATCTTTCCAGAATGTTCCACTCCCCACCTCATCTTAGTGGAGCACAACGTAAAATTGAGAGAATGCAAATGGGATAAAAACCACGCAGCCCAGGGATCCTATGGCCTTACACCCACACATTTCCATGCATGTGCATGGAAACATCATGACTTCCCAGTACTCTGGATTCCCTGGCAAATCTTGCAGAACATGGTGGGATTTGCCCTTGCAGTCTAGACTCCTAGATCTATGTTAGCTAGACTCCTCAAT
Organism: Oxylabes madagascariensis; assembly: GCA_013400675.1. Lineage (NCBI taxonomy): Eukaryota > Metazoa > Chordata > Aves > Passeriformes > Timaliidae > Oxylabes > Oxylabes madagascariensis. Next base: position 12,271 of record VYZR01032901.1, read on the forward strand.
ACCTAAAAGAAAATTAAGCTATTCTCAGACTTAGAACCACAAATATCATTAAAGCAATACTCTAAAAGGTTATTTCTAAGCACATTAGTCTATTTCTCTTTATTTAGCTACAAGTAGTAGCAGCCTGAGCAGCCTCACCCAGTAGATGTGGTTAGAAGCTCAGGTCGGTCTCTGGCACTTCTGCTGGATGGACCACCCATACCCATGTGGTAGCTCTGTCTCCTTTTGCACCTGACTGGGCTCCTGGGCTCACCCTGCCTTGTTGGGGCTGTCTCTGGAGCCTGTGACACACCCCTGTGTCTGCCTGCAGGCTGTGCTTCTGGAGGACAGTGTCCCATTGGTGAGGGCATGGACTCTTCCAGGGTTGCCTCAGTTCCTAGCTTGGCCCCCTCCTGGAGCAGGTCTGCTCACACCAGCCCCTTTCTTCTTACTGTTCTAAGCTTTTTGCCTTATCAATACCTAGCCTGGGTTCTACAGTGAAGGAGCATCAGAAGAACTTGCATACAACAGTGGGTGTGGAAGAACAAAATCAAGGGAGGTCTAAGCATCAGCAAAAGTAAGAATGGCTTTGTGTAAGAATGGCTTAAAGGGTCAGATTTTTCTTTAATGAGGTATATCTTCAAAAGAGAAATAGTTTTTCAAGATAGTTTATGGCTGCAGCAACTAACTGCAATATTAACTCTGTGTTCTGGGCCAGCTTTTGTAGTTGCAGACTATGTAGCTGGAAAACAGAAACAGAAGCAATTTTTGTTACCTTGCTTATAGATTGCCATAGAATTGGGGAGAAAAAGAAATTTAAATATGGGTTTTATTCATTTTAGAGCAAATTATGAACAATATATTTTTTTTAGTTCTTTATATATTTTGGTCCACTGCATTTAAGGAAGTTTATAATTGTATCAACATGGAAGAGAAAGATCTTTCTGTGAGAAACACACAGTATGTTTTTGTCCAGTGTGTATATTGGTATTGATGTCTCCAGGCTTATAACCCTGATGTAGTGCAGAATGGAAGCCAGCTGGGGCTTTGCAATTTTAGAAAGAAATTATTAATATGATGACAGGGTTGAGGTTGAGACAAGTTTTCTGAGATGCTTATGAAATTCACCAGTCTAAATGGCATTTCACATTGTAGCTGAGTTCTCAGATGAACTCTGAAATGTTCTCATTGTCATCCCGAATAACTGAGTAAATTGGACAGAATTAATGTTTCTGAGTCATGGCTTTAGGACATGACAATTACTTTTACATGCTCAAAGAGATGCAGAGACTTTTTGCTCTTTTGCAGCATTTTGTCATGGTCAAAGCTTGTACCAATATATGTCTTTAGTTTGATTTCTGTTCTCATGAAATTTGTGGAAATGTACAGTTGAGGGAAGAGCTACCGTGGATGATAATGAAATTTTATATAATCACTCCCCAACTCCTTCTTCTAACACCCCAGTTCTAATTATGTATGTCCTCTCCTACAAATTGCTGGCTTCCTCCTTTTGTCCTTTTTATTATCCCTTGCTTCCCCTCTCTATTGTTCCTAGTAACTGCTGCTAAGGAATTTCCTTGGAGCTGCTGGACTTCCTTTACACATATACAAGTGAGTTAGTGTCGCCTTCTGCTCCAGAAAGCACTCATTGAAGGCTCTTTGGGAGAGTAACAGTACAACAATTAAGTATTTTTGTTGGCACACTGTCTGAAAATTGTTTGCTTTGACTGTCTCTGCTTTGAAGTATAGTTTCTTATCTTTCTGTCAAGATGGCGACATCTTCCTGCAATTTTGTGTAACCTGTGCTGAATTAAGAGATCAATAGTAACTTCTAGCACTCTTATTAGGAGCTAACTGTGGTCCTCTATTACCATGTTGAAAATAAAAAAATCCTTTAATCATAGCACAGATATTCAGCAAATAAGAGCTCTGTAATAATTTCTTCTGTTTCATAAAATTGAGCCTGATAACCAATGTCATGCCTGTTGCCATTTCGCCTTCAAGAAGAGGCTATGCTCAGATCCAAGAATAACCAGAGGAAGGTCTGTGGCAATGATAGCAAAAGAGGGTCACAAACAAGCTAGCTGACATGGCTGCTGACCTGGAAATCCCCACAAAGCTAACAGCTCACACGGCTCACAGCCAGCGTGTCCAAACAGCTGCTCTTGGACTGCTGAGAGGCTTGTGCTTAGGAAAGCGGCATTTCTATGGGTCTTTCAGATTGCACGTGTGCCTTCTCTTCTGTAATAGCAGGGTCTTATGCCTTGGATTTGCTCCTTCTGCCATGCCCTAAATATCTACACCCCCCTAGTGCTTCTCAGCTCCCTCTCCACTTTCACCATCAGCATGCTTTTCCCTTCACTTCGCCCTCTTCAGAGCTCTTGCTCCAAAGTGTTGTCTGCTGTTTTCTCAAATGTTTCTAGTGCATGCATCTTCCCAGTCTCATTTCCCTGGCCCCATGAGCTCTGTGGGACCTCACTGGGCAGTAGCTCGTATCCCTGGTCCTCCAGCCTAGTGATAGGACAGCCCAGCTGAGCTGTCAATTCAACCTGTGTTATATAATGTGCTTCTGCTGTGCATCAAACAAGTGGCTAAAGGACATAAAATTAGATGCCAAGAGAATGTCTTTTTGTTGTTTGCCTGCTGTTTATCAACCCAGCTTGTAGATGCAAGGTGCAGCAGAGTCAGTGATGGAGGGAGAGCAGATGGAGTTAGTGATTTTCCCTGTCACTGCCATGTGTCCCCTGCTGCTGA
>VYZR01032904.1:0-17973 GCA_013400675.1 Oxylabes madagascariensis
TTTCTGATTTTAATTCTAATTCTAAAAAAAGTTATCATCTCCTAAGAGCACTTAAAATTAAATGCAATTGTTCTTTTCCTCCAGATGAAAACTGCCATGGGAGTGGGGCTGAGGATGGTTTTGATGATCCTCCCCAGAGACATCATCTCAAATCAGAGGAAAGTTGTTTACTTTTCTCCAGGACTATTGATTTTTAAAGACATCTCTGAAACAGTTTCTATCTGGCTCTCATGAGAGGGGTACTTAGGAATGAAAGGTGTGGATATACAACTGGCTCTTGAATTCCCTGGGAAACAGCAGAGAGGTTTGTAAAGGCATTTTCCTGCACACCAAGACTGCCACAACACATCCTCTTTCCAGTCAACACTGAGCCTGAGCCAGCAATTATTTAAATCTTTTGAGGGCAAGAGAGAAATGAGGAGGTCTCGGGACCCCAGCCTTGTAAAGCGCAGCCTTGACTGTCTGCTCGCACATCATCCACAACCAGGTATTTTAGAAAGGCCAACTCCAAGTGATGGATGTGGGATTTTTAGCAGGTTACAAACTCAGGAAGGAGCATCCCTGCCTTCAGAAGACAGGCAACCCTTTGGTTACCCTTTGGTTACTTAAGTGCAATGGGTCCCACACTAGAACACCATGTCAGTCTTTAGACTGGAACAAAGGATGGATTTATTTACTACAGTGTAAATATCTGCACATTTTGTCACACACAAAGCTCATCTCATGCCGCCAGTTTCCAGTCCAGCTATCAAGTGTAGGGCAAGGTGGTCTTCAACCAGCCCAGCTCAGATGGAACTGGGAAAACAGGGAATGAATCTTCCCATCCTTGCTCACCCAGCAAATCTGAACCCACAATAGAAGGGTGAGAGCTAGAAATTCTAGAATTTCAGAGGAAAAAAGCCACACAAACCATTTCAAAAAGCTGTAGATACTAAACCAGTAAAGAGAAGCCCTTGCTCTCTCATAAATGACTTCTGGAAATGCTTTCCATGGCTGCAGAGACCCTGGACGATGAAAGGCATCGTCTTGTTGTGACCAGAATCTGTCACATTCATTATCTTGTACTCAATCACTGCAAAATGCAAAACATGGTTTGACAAGTTTAATTTCTGTATATAACCAGTTTTAAAAGTATATTGTTTATTTTAATTGCATACCATTCTTCATTCAAGTGCAGTCCAACAAAATTCAAGTTAAAATCCACCTCAAGGTTATGTTCACTTTCAAAAAAGTGAAAAAGCTGAGGTTTTGAATACAAAAATTGAACTATGTAATTGTTTAAATGAGCATTCCTTTACCATATCATCCTCCCTAGTAAGAAGTAATGCCATTTTTAATGCAAGCAGCTATATTTGGTTACAAATCATGTTTTAGCAATTATACTACACAGCAAGAATGAACAACTCTGTAGTCTTTAATAAAATACACAAGAAACAGGATCTTCAATTTACATTTATTTTTATCTTGCTTATTCATTAAAAGTCCTGCTCAAAAACTACTTTGTCTTGTCCTTTCATGAGAGCAAAGCAAGGATGTTCTTGAGCCCAGTGTGGGACTCGCCTGTCCTGACCGGCTCAGGACGGAGCTGCTTCTGCAGGTCTTGACTCGGATGTGGCACCTCCACGGTTTGCAAAGGGAAAGGGACATCAATATTGCAGGCTGGGAGGCACTGCTGGAATTCAGGGCTGGGAAGTGGCAGGGCCCCCTCCCTTGAGGGGCAGCACCCTGCTCTCAGCTGCATCAGCTGCCTCCAGGGGGTTTGGTCATTCTCAGCCTCACAGGTTCCTGTGATTTCACACACCCGGGACCTGACACCTACGGAGGTGAGAGCTGCACCTCACAGAGACCTTGCCACCTTGCCTTCCTGATATGTCTCAAAGACAAACCAAGTACTCCTGCTACTAAAACGAGCCTGTAAAAGCAAAATTCATCTCATTTTACAGCCTACAAAAGGCAGCAATTAATTCCCATTGGCAACAGACAGGATTCTTAAACCTACTATGTTTCAGCCCTTAATTAACACTTGGGGTAAGGAGAGAAGGAAGACAAGGAAGGGTGTAATAATGTAAAATAAAATAACAGGGCTACATGGAAAAGAGATGAACAAATCTCCCTCAAAACACCCAAGTGATGAGTAGCAGCTCATTATCCTCCAGAGCACCTTGATCTCCTGTTGCCCCCATGGTTGGTCTGATGTCAGAAAGGATTCCCACATCAGCACACTTTACTCCCACTCTAGGACAGGCAAGGCTTCACCATCCCTGCTCCAGCAAGTACATTGACATTTTTTTATTAAAGGTGATAACCCAGGTCAATAACTTGAGGAGAATAATGACTTTGGTGGACTTGGCACCACAGAACTGGCTACAAACAGCCAGAGCAGTACCTTCAGAGTGCTCCCAACAGGCTCGCTGAAGTTGTCCAAGCCAAAGCCTTCCCTGGACCCAGAATTTCAACAGCTGGGATGAGGATGCTGCAGGTCACTCAACCCAAGAAATCCCATCAGCAAAGGAGAGTAAAAGGACACAAGAGTGAAGCCACGGCAGCGCAGTTCACTTTCGGTCCACCACGGGGATTAGCATGATTAATGAAGTATTTAGAAGCTTTTCGACTGGGAAGCAATGCCACCTAGTGAACAGGATGGCGTGTGACAGACAGGGGACACCTCTGAAGGTTGGTCCCTGGGTGAGGTGTCGATGCAGCAAGTCCCACTGCTGCCGTGGGGTGAACAGTGCACTGGATACGGCATCTGTGCAAGGACCATCCAGGAATCCCAACATCTGCCCCCGACTCACCAGCTACACAAACACAAGTTCAAAGACATTTTACCAATGAATAATTTAAAGAAAAATGCATTTTCAGTAGGCCATGAATTTAAATTTTCCTTCAACAAGACCTTTTAAAGCTGGAAAATATACAGCTCAAAAATGACAGATGGCTTTAAAATTAGAGATCAGATTATATGGGAATTTATAAAGGTATTGCAGAGAAAAGTGAGCACTGAATGTTACTAAATTTAGAATAAAGCCTGAGCAGACACCAGCAATTAAATAAAAATTCAAGAAAATGCATGGCCCAGAGGCTGTCACAGTGTTTGGCAGTGGTTGACAGCCACAGCACAGACCCAACTCACTAACAGAGGGCAACCAGTTCCCATTCCTGCACTGAACCATTTTCCATTAAAAGATCCAAATTGTGAGCAATTCAGACTCTTCACACAAGATATTTGATGCAGCCGTTTTTTCAGTTTTGGGTAAGGTTTTTTTTTCTCCCCCTAAACGAATTCCTGGTTTTGTTTAGTTATTTGCAAAACCATGTCAAGTTATAAGCGTATGACCACAAATCAGACAGAAGTTGCTACTGATGTGGTTTCTCCCCCGTCCCAACATTTGCCACGGTAATACAGAGTTATAAAAATAACAGTCATGATCTATGGTAGGGCAGCAGTTTGATCAGACTAAAGACCTCTGGTATGCAAGGCTTCTCTACCAAAAAATGTTTCGGCCAATTTGTAAAATTGATGGGACTCAGGAGTAATCGCACTGGAGCCAAACACTTACATGTTTGATACAGAGGGATTTTCAGTGGATTTGATGGTGGGTGGAAGGTGGTGCTGGGGGGGTTGGTTTAGCACACACATTCTTTCTGCAAGTGCAGTGCAGACGTTGCTGAGGAACATGTGAGAAGACAACCACCGACGTGGCAGTGCACGCAACCAGAAGACACCATGGCTTGGTCAACCCATGAGCTGGGAGCTGGAGCACAGCGGCACACACTGTTCTGGTGGTCCTTGCGTGACATCTGGTGGCCAAAGAGTACCCTGGGAAGATCCATCTGACTGAGGCTGCACCCAGGGAACCCCCGCAGCCCCAGGAAAGGTCATGAGCTACAGCCCCGCTAAGATCTGCACCAGGACTTAAATGCTCTCTGATGTTCGTTCAGGTAAAATGATCAAAGGGTGAATTTGGGAGCTGGACCTTTATGCTCCCTGTTTTCTAAATAGCACTGATCCCCTCAAAACGCTTCCCAGTCCCTTCTGAAGACTAGGACATCCCATCTGGGGACAACCAATTACTTACAAGAATTTTAAGTGGCCATTAATTCAAGGCATTGCATTTCATTACTTAAGAGTATTTTAGCTATATTCATGTTCTAAAGGAAAAAAAACCATTCACCTGAAGAGCCATTCACCAGAAGACAAAACCCAAAACTCTGCCAAAAATTCTGCCCTGAAGACTCTTTTCTGCCCATTAATAGTGAAAGAGAAGCATTTCAGTATGCAAAAATGAGAGCAGATCTCCTCGGCCAAGTTTCCTGAATGAAAAGGGAATATACTAATTGAAGAATTACCATAAAACTCTCTGTACTTCAGACTTCTTTAAAAACAAAACAAAGAACACCAACCCCCCAAAACCTGAATCCCCAAAGAAGCCAGACCTGAAAGCTGAGCTGGAATCTACTGGATTTGTGAGTGCCTTCCCTTGGAGCAGCCCCGTGTTTGCGTGGAGCAGCAGCGCCTGCCAGCTCTTCAATGGGCTGAAGCTGTCAAGAGATGCTGAGGATAAATTGTCAAGCCCCAACTGCCCTTAACAAACACGATGTTCAACCGAACACTGCAGAGGGAGTTTCTTCCTTTCCTGCAGTTGCTGCCTGCATTAAGTTGATGCAAAATGCACGGGCTTGAAGTAAGACAGAGTGTCACCTTGTGCAGAGCAATGATCCCTGCAGAAGGCATCTCTTCCCTGCATTTCTCTCCCACTCATCTCAAAGGTTTCCATAAACAAGATGGCTCCTTGTCTGCATCAAGTTCTATACATACCATAAACATGACCTGACTCACATTATCCAGTTAAGTACATTTTTTTTTTAAAAGCTCAGTTTCTCCCCTGTCCTTCCTCCCACAAAATATTTATCACAAGGTGATGCAAACAGATTCGCCAATGGATTTTTGATCCCTCCTCCTCCCAGCCATTTCCCAAAGTTGCCTGTGAAGGGCCCCAGGTAACCTTAGTGTTTAGGTAAGGTCTGGAAGCTCAAAGTGCCAGGTCAGGGGAGATGAGTTACCAGCAATGCTGAAATTAATCACAAGAATTAAGAACTCATCAGAATTTCAGGCAGGAGCTGGAGCTGCTTTGCACATGTTTTGCTTACTTGTGTTGAGAGAAAACAAACCAGTTGATTTCTTGAGATATTTCACTCAGTTTACAACAGTTTTTAGGTCTATAGCTTGTAATATTACATACGCTGAAATGAAATTCAATCCCCAAATCCTTCTAGCTGGTTACTCATAAAACCCATTAAGTTCAGGCATAAGCAAACCAGACTCATCTTTTTCCCTCCCAGTGCCTATTACATATAAATAGTAATTATTGTTCCTGGCAAGGCTCTAGTGTCTCTTATGATTCTGTACTTTAATGATCTGATTTCTTAGTACTTTCCACTGAAGAATATATTTAACAAGCATCCATGTTTCCTCCTCCATGATAGGATTTTTAAATTATGAATGTAATAAAGACAATGATGTTGCCAGTCTCATGATTAATAGCTTAAAGAGTCATTTGCTAAGCCTTCATTCTCACCATTATCACAAATTCACAAGCTGTATGGCTTTGTAACATGTGGCAAAGACAAGATTTAACTCTATAGTTACACAGCTAAATCCACAAGCAATACAAGAAGGGCATTAGTGTAGTTTGATCTAGAAAAGCAATTTAAGTCCTACGTGTTGTGTTGACAGATTTGTGTTTTTTAAATGCCACCTTAGAAGAAAGTGTCTAATGCAAGATTTCCACCCTTATTTATGCAATGGGTGACATCTCCAATCTTGTATGTTGTCAGAACTTAAACCACAGTAACTTACATCACTGCGAGACAGAGAGCATCATTAGTGTTCAGCTCAGAGTTATTGAACTAATCAACTGGAGAGGCTTCTCCTAATAACACAGATCCCAAAACAAGCTACTACAAACGTTCCCTCAAACATCACACTGGTTGCTTTTAAAATTAAAATGAAACCAAACCGCTGAAAGAAAATAGGGTTTATGGTAAAACTCAATTTTATTACTTCACAGGAACATGGGCTTCATTCAATGCAAGAGCATACCCACAGCACAGTCATTGCTCAGTGGAGTTAACTCTGCAGCACTTCCCGAGGTTTAAATTTTCACGTTGAATTGAGTAAATGCTACAGTAGATAGCGCCAATCAAAACTCTGAGAAAGTAAAGGTAGGTTAAGCATTATGCTGGAGATTCAGCACAAGCCAGCAGCTCTGTGCAAGCCTATCGGGCTCGGTGATCAGTGCATGTGAAACATTCAAAATATCACCTTCACACTCAAGAGAGCCAGGTAAGAACAGAACAACTGCATATTAGACAGCACAAAGGTGCAGCCTCCATTCTGCAAGTACCAGCGGCTCAGCAATAAGCATCTCTCCACTCACCTTGCAGAATCAAGGCCACACTCTGCATTTATTGATTTGTATCAGGGGCACAGTCACTTAAAACTATAGATTAAAGCAAACGAAATGGAAACTGATAATTCATTTTCAATTCTGTTTAAGGTTTATTACAACTCAGGTAGCTTAAATTTGTCACGCACAAGGCAGAGGCTTCACCAGTTCTGGGACTATTTGTATAAATCAGCACAGCGAGACAATCTCTTTGGAACAAGTCGTGAAATTTAAGCATCCGTCAAACCAGTTCAGAGTGATTTATGAAAATCTGAAGATCACATTAATGGAATTGCTAACAGCCATAACTACATCCACATAAATGTGCCTCTCATAATAAAAACACTCTACATAGTTCTGAATGTTTTAAGAACTAGTAAAATGACTACAGATTATGAAGTCCATCTCCTTTAAGGCATCAAAGACATTCTTAAGGAGGAGTTAATTAGTCCAGTTTCACAGGATACACCATTACAGAGCTTGAGATTCCAACTGCCTGTGATTAATTTCAACACTGCACCAACATACTTTGCTTACATTAGATCTGTTTTCAATTTCCCCTCCTTTTTTTTCCAGAGGCCCCTCACTGGTGTGTTCACAGCTGGAGACTCAAGTGCAACTCCTCTGTGCTGCCCCAAAACCAACTGGAACACTTGTCAGGAAACCTCTAGATGACAAGAAAGCACATAAGAAGTACTTTCCAACATGCATGTTTCCCCACCCTGTTCCCCAGTTCACAAGGCAGCAGATTCAAATGCAAGCCCCCTCCCCTCAAACGATCTGGGACACACATGCACTTGCTTCAAAGCACCCACGTTCAACATACAGTTCACAGAAATCCTGTGCTTTGGCTGATGCTGCTGCTAAGGGGATGGTGATTAAAGACTCCTCATGATCTCTCATATAGAGCAAGATGGATGCCTACCAATCTGTAGTAGGCACCAAGCCTTAGGAAACAACTGTCTGTAGTGCAATGTTCCAGCACATTCCCATGCAGTGAAAAATATCCATCAACAAGGCAACTTGCACAAAAAAATAAGGGTCTTTCTTTGAGGCATTGAGCCTCCCAGGCTGGTAGTTTCCCAGGACACCTTTCAAACTTCCTTATCAAATTGCCCATGTTCTGAAAATAAAAGCAATTTGCTCGTGCAGTTCTCTTTTTGTTCCACTCCCTTTCTGCCAGGAGAAAATTTTACTTGAAAATAAAGCCTCACTTGCATGTACCCAAAGTGGCACCATCTCCCCATCCCTTCCTGGCCACCCAATTCTGTGTATTCCTTCATACCAGGATATACATTTAGTAGCAAGTCATACTGAGGAACTGTCCCTGGGGTTAGCTGTGGCCCGGATCAGTTGTCCCACCACATAAGCACTGGAACCGTTCATGCGACACCAGTGCATAGAGAAGATGAGAATGGCAGCACTGGCTTCTATGTTCTACCCCACAGGAGAAACTACATTCCAAGTTTCAATTTTCATGGAAGTCACCCTCCACTGCTCACAAACACTCACCTCAAGACTGACTCACCTGTCAGTTACACCTCAGGGAAACACAAATAAACCATGTGCTGTGGGGTGCTCTGCACCATACAATGGGCAGATGTATCTTGCCTGTCTGGGTTTTAGGTTCTTTCTGACTCATTAAGTTCCTCGTTTAAATTATCTAACCAAGTGCTTAAGGCTTTCCTTATCTTGCTAAATTAAGCCAGTCCTTGCCAGCTGCCAACAAGGGGAAGTGGGAACATGCAAGGATACTGCAGGAACTCCTTCTCCAGCACAGCATAGAGTGCACGTGCTTCCACTTCCCGGCCTGACTGTGCTTGGCACTCCCTCCCTTCTCCCTCCCGTCATCTAGGAGGGATTTGCACCTGGCTTAGCTCAAGTTGGAATTAATTTGCAAGACAGGGAAGTCAAAGTGGTTTTCTTCCATCAGAAGCCAGGGCTATGGACAGACACAAAGTGAAGCTGTGCAGCAGATGACGTTTAGTAATGAAAATACTTTTCCTCTGGGCTCATTCCTGTATCTGGCAGAAAAACACAGCAAAGACATTTGCTGGTGTAGCAGTGCCAGACAACAATCTCTTCAAAGAGAAGTAGCTCTCTTCAGCAAGGAGCACATCACAGTTTACAGACCAAGGTGAAGGCCCAGCAGATCCACCGCTCTCACTCATCCTTTGGCCAGCACAACAACCCTGCAAAGCTGAGGGCCAGGCTCGTGGGCTCCCACCCCTCTGGAGCAGGATGACATCACCTCGCTGTGTTTGCACTGAACCCACCACAAGTGCTCAACTCCCAACCAGACCCATCGGCGCTACTGAACGCGGACAAAACCAGGGATGTTTGAGACAATCAAACAGCAGATGCAGCAGAAATGAATTAATTTACATTTGAACAAAAGCAAAAGCCAACGGGAGGTTAAAGACAACAAGCTTTGAAGACAGCTGAAGGGAGAAATGGTACATTTTCACTGCATATCGTGGATCTGAGAAATGACTCAAAGCCATCTGAGATGTAAACAGTTACAGCCGAGGAGTTTATCTTACTATCTAAGCTGTGACTCTTCAGGGCCAGCTTTATAATTCTCCTTAATACACACATCACGGAGATTTCTGCAGCATCTAGAACTTACCATCCGTTTGACTGACTGAACACTTCTGTACTTTCTATTACACAGACAAGTGCTGAAGCTTTATTTGTGCAAAGGCTGCTTTTTATCTATAGGGACAGGCTGATAATGACAGCCAGAGAAATGTTAACAGAACAAACTTTATTAACAACTTGAACTATTTGAAAAAGGGGTCTTCACAAATTAAAACTGTAGATGAGTTTAGCCACCCTAAAATGTGGTATTCAGTATTACACAGCCACAACAGGGACAATGGAACTATCAAATAGGTTCTAGCTGTTCTTTTTATGGCATTGATTTTTTTTTTGATACATTCAAAGCATTATTGCATCAGAAAACATATCATGCATCTTTATTTTTCCAGACAATTTCACCTGTATTTGTCATTTCTAGTTACACCTCAAAGGTGCCCCAAATCTACTGTTTCATGGTTTTAGTTGCATGCTTTGCCTATATGCATGCTGAAATAATAAATATTAAATACAGGAAAGAACATAAGAGAACCAAACTGACATTAGGAATAGTCTATGGCAGCTCTGTTATGTTCTGCCAATTAAAGAACTTTGCAAAAGATTGAGGTAACAACAGTGGCCACACCACTCAGCTGAGAATCGCTCAAAATTCATGGAAGTTTTCAGAAATTCAAGTACACAAACACCAGCTGCAACTTGTCAGAAATGCCAGAGAAATTAGGTTGGCTGCATTTTATTAGTCTATTAGCTGGCGTTCACACAGCTCCTTGTAAATCCTTTTTCTCACTCGGGGCATATCTTCCTGGGAGAACTGAAAAGGCTGGTCTAAGGCGAGGCACTTGCAGTACTGGGGAAAAGGAAAAGGCTTGGTTGAAAAAAAGGACATTTACTACATGAACAGTACAGGCCATTGATTTTTATAAAGGAATACTCTTACCTGGAGCACAAAAACCCCACAGTCACTGTCATTTTTCTGTTGTGGAATGCACTGAAAGGAAAAGAAACAACCAGAGACATGTCAGATCCTTATCCTTTTACTTATCCTCTAACTCCTGCTCTAAGTTCAAAAGGAGATTCAGCATAAGGATCAGTTGGCTCATGCTCAGAGCTAGCTGTTCTGCAGCACCAGAAACTGGAGTTGTAATTACTTGTTCTCACACAAACTTTGCAAGGTGACACTCAACACCTTGTTAGAATAACACTTAATATTTAGAAAAATATATAGTGTAGGACAGAAAATAAATTACAAGTCTTTCTTTCAAGTTTATTTTCTTTTAGTGACCTACACAGAACAGCTTCTCAATTAGTTTAAATAAATGTTTGTACAGCATTATCTACTTTACACAGGACAAAACTATATCAGCAAAGTCACACGGGCCTAGAGGAAGATTACTCTCAGCATCCATGCTACCAGCAGTGGCTTTCCTCCCCCAGCCACACCAAAGGGCTTCAGAGAACATGACAAATGGTTCATCACTAGGCAACAGGACTGAGCAAGGCAGTCTCAAATGATAACTTTCAACCTTCATTATTTCCTCAAACATGCTCAATTTTGATATGCAGAGCCAAGAAGTCCCAATCACTAGTGCTATTATGTCTCTGGCACTTGAAAAGGCAAAGTAATTGTTTTTTCTCAGCTCCCAGATCTTCTGCCTCACAGAATGCAGGAGGATGAACTGACTGCACAGGTTGTGCATGAGTGTAGAGAGGAATCATTTCATCATTGTATCAGCATCTAAAAATAAACCTGTGCAAGGAGGGAGCTGTTGGAAGTGTGTCTAGTGTGCAATGACCTGTTTTATATCTTTGGAGCCATGATGGGATGGCTACACAAATTACATATTCCTTCATTTACACTACACACAAGTTATTGCCTTTTATTGTTGCCAGACTTTGTTTACTTGTGATCAAATGCAATGTGCCACAAACAGCCCTGGAGACCAAAGCCCTCTATCCACAGCAAACATAAAACAGCAGCAGCAGCAACACCAGCCTGTTCCCTCCCTCACCAAAGACCATCCATTCAGAACAGCCCTTTCAGGAGAAGGGGGGACAGCTGAATGTCCAGCTCATTCAGTCCTTGACCTTGTGTCAATATGGACACCAGCTGCAGGTTTTGCTGTGCACACAGTAAATTGTCCAGAGAAAGGCTCAGATCACCAAGTCACTTGCAGAAAGTGCTAAAGCCCTGGTGGGAGCTGAATGAGCAACAGAGCTGGAATTTCCATGTGTAACTACCTGCATCTCTCCCAGCAACCTCCATGTGGGCAGCATAAACCCATTTACTACTTGTACAAATATATGAATTTAGAAGCAGCTTAATGAAATCTCCCACAAAGTCAGACCCTAGGGCTCAAAGTGCTGTCATTTACCTTTGTCACAGCAGTCTGCCAACCCTGAAGGAACTCGGGGCGATTCTTCTCTTTTGCTTCAGTCAGCAAATACTTTCGAATGTTCTTTAAAGAAAAAAGGGGGAAAAAAGCAACATTATTCATCCACTAAAGAACAGGAGAGAGACATTGACTGCTTAGTTGGTATCCTTTTGACAATGAGGACAGATTTCAGGTGAGCATTAGGAGCTGAGCTCAGATCTTGGGGTAGAGAAATGAACTCTTTTTGGGTACTGTGCCTTCTACCATCAAGGCTCATTTTAGTCTATCAAGGGGAGCTCTAACACCCCCCAGCCACACTGTACACTGCTCTCCTTCATACCAGACTAGCTGCGGCACCCAGGCACAAGGTCAGAGTGCTCCCAGACATCCAGAGAAAAACAGAGCAGCCTGGCATGTGCTCTTTCCTGGCTTACTGGCTGACACCAAGGCTCTTACGTTAAATGCAACCGCATTTTCCTGCTGGAATCTCAATACAAAATGCTCGAGTTCTGCAGCTAATCAACAAAGCTCCAGGGAGAGTTTTAGTGACATACAGGAAAAAAAATAGGCTGACACAAGCGAAGAGAAGGAAGCAAGATAAATGAGACTATGGTCTTGGGTTAAGCAAATCCTACTTCTCTGTAAACAGGCTGGGCATTTACAGCACTATTTAAACACTGCAGCACTATTTAAACACTGCAGCACACAAATATTCACCTTAGTGTGGCTCAGTGAATTTTGGGGTTGCTCCCCTCCTACCCCTAGAACAGGCAGAAATAAAAGTTCCTCATGTCTGTGAGACATTCAGGTGCAAATGCCTTGCCTGGAATGGGATAAGAGAGACCACGTTGCAAGGCTGCAGGACAGACCGTAGGGCTGCCGAGAGGGATGGCTGGTTCATGCTCCACATTCACAAGCTAGAGAGCATGAGATCTCTTGCTCCCAGGACAAACATTAGCTTCATCCTCAGCAAATGCCAGCAGAACTATCTTCATTCAGAAGTCCTACCTGGGAACTCTCCTGGGTACAATAATTACTACTCTTCTGTAAGCCAGCAACTACACACAGTTAAAAGTAGAGGGCTGCTGCATCAAGCAAGCAATTAAGTTGACAAAATTAGCTTTTGTAAGAGGGTCATTACAATTTGCTAAGCCCAGCAAAAATTTCCTGGCTGCTCTTTATCAGGAAGACTGATAATTTAACTCCAGTGTTCACGTTGCAGCCCTGGAAGGTTGCTGGGTTATAACCAGAGGCAAACACCGTGTTTCAATGCAGGGCAAGGAAAAAGGTAACACGCTGTTAATAGCACAGTAACACATAAACCCCACTGGGCAACACTATGGCATCCTCAGTCCTGTGCTCTCACCCAGGCAACCTATCCCCTAAAGGACCACAATTTATCATTTATCCTAAACGCCAAGTCCCTTAACTGATGAAAGAAATGCCGTCAGTCTCCTTGGGGTTCTTCTGCTTCCCCATGGCACTGGGCTTTGAGCTACTGCTTTTTGTGGGAGTGCCAAGTCAGAGTCCCAAAGTTGTGCTGATTACACGGTCAGGCTAATTGGGCAATAGGCAATCTGACCTCAGGTCCCGGCTCTGGTGTGACCCTCGAGCTCTGTGCTTCAGACTCCTCAGCAGGACAGGCTGATTCTCATTTCATACACAGCAAGACAATGACAGACACACCACATTTAAAGTTTATGGCTGGACAGAAACAAAGGGGGAGTGTTTTGTTTAAGAAAACAGTTCAGACTTTGCAGACACAACTGTCACTCTTACCTCTACACAAAACTTAAAATGAATGCCTTGGGAATCGTAAAATGAAATAATTCGACTGGGGATGTTCACAGTAATGAGGGACCAGTGGACTTCCAGGTGAATAGGAATTAACAAGAGAGTCTTTTTAAACAAGTCCACCTGGCAAAAAGAACAACATATATTAGAGAGAGTTCCACAGGCAGAATACAGCAAAGCAAGAGATTTAATTGCATCCAAGTTTACTCTCTGCACTCCATAACTGAAATCTTCTTTTGTCCCCCCCACTCTTTCACCACATTCTTCATGTTTACCTAATACACAACTTAACAGCAGGCACAAAAATACAGTTACAATCCAGA
This sequence comes from Oxylabes madagascariensis, assembly GCA_013400675.1. Taxonomy (NCBI): domain Eukaryota; kingdom Metazoa; phylum Chordata; class Aves; order Passeriformes; family Timaliidae; genus Oxylabes; species Oxylabes madagascariensis. The sequence goes on from VYZR01032904.1 coordinate 13,537, forward strand.
AAGTGGCTGAGGAACCTTGTACAGTATCAGAATTAATCACTACTGTATTTGTGACAAAGTCCTGGTCATGTTGTACTGCAACATCTATGTTGAAGTGGGATTTCTTGGGTAATGATGGCAATACAATCAAGCCTCAGTTTAGGTTAGCTACATCTCTTCAGTAATGACACTTGTCCAATGTGAGCACCACTCATTTCTATCAGAGCTGCTTTGTGAGTAGGTGACACTTTGGGGTTGTTGATGAGAAGCTCAACACAATGCAGCAACGTGCATTCACAGCCCAGAAAGCCAACTGCATGCTGGAATGCATCACAAGCAGTGAGGCCAGCAAGTCAGGGAGGAGATTCTGCCCTTCTGCTGCTCTCACAGGAAACCACACCTGCAGTGCTGTGCCCAGATCTGAGGCCCCCAGCATAAGAAGGAGGTGGACCTTTTGGAGCAGGTCCAGAGGAAGCCAAAAAGATGTTCAGAGGCCTGGGGTACCTCTGCTATGAAGACAGACTGAGGGTGTTGGGGCTGTCCAGTTTGGAGAAGAGAAGGCTCCGTAGAGACTTTATAGCACCTTCTAAAGGGCTACAACAAAGCTGGAGATGGACCTTGGACAAGGATGTGGAACAACAGGACAAGAGGGAATGGCTTTGAACTGACAGAGGACAGGTTTAGATGAGATGTAAGAAAGAAATTCTTCCCTGTGAGGGTGTTGAGACATAGGCACAGGTTGCCCAGAGCTGTGGCTGCCCCACCCCTGGAAGTGTCCAAGGCCAGGCTGGACGGGGCTTGCAACAACCTGGGATAGTAGAAAGTGTTCCTGCCCATGGCAGGGGGGCAGAACCGGATGATCTGTAAGGTGCCTTCCAACTCAAACTATTCCATGGTTCTATGAAGCAGCTGTAATTACCAACGACCCACAAAACGAGCAAGTTTGCAGTTTGACCCCTTCTGCTCTAACACAGGCTCTGGGACTTGCCAGAGGAAGGTAGACGAGTGCAGGATGCTTTGCTGAGCAGAGGAAAGGAGGGGAACAAGGTAGAGCAGATTCATCCTTTCTCAAAGCTAACTTTGTAGCAGATGTACAGTGGTCACAGGCATGCAAACAAGGGAAAAGGTCTTGAAGTACAGAACAAGTAGATCAGATGCAACACCCCTGGTGTCTGTATGGCAGATGAGCCTTTATGCTTTTGGAAGCTAGCCAAGCCAGGGCCTTTCATGATCTTCCTTCTCCTAGCTCCTCTTGAAATGAGTGTCTAATTACTGGGGTTTTAGTGGCACAGTCCAGAAAATAAGCAAAAATAGAATGCTGAACTAAATGAACTCATCCTGTGGGAAGATTTCTAAGCTTTTTTCTTTTTTTTTAAGCACTCTGCAATTTGAACAGTACGTAATTGCAACACTACTGGCAAGGGCAGGTCTTTTGTAGGAAAGAAAAGTCTATTTCTTGAGTAACAATGGGAAGTTGAAGAGACAAAAAGGTCTGGGCATTCACAGCAGTTATCAGCCGAGCCTGGCTCACAACAGTCCTTTGATTGTGACAAGCATCGACCCTGCTCCCACCTGCAGAAACTGCTTCCCGACCGGATTACAGCACACTGGCTACACACCGATCCATCATTCTTGGAGAGAAGCAGAGGGATGTCAGCCAGCAGCAAGCTGAGACCACAAAGGAAAACTGGAATAAGATAAATGAACTACGTCTTCTGTGATGTCCAGCAACAGCGGAGTCACACGAAACTCAAGGGTCCTCATGTGGCCCTAGTTGTGGGATTACTGCAGGTGTGCAATCCTGCAGCAGAAGAGTTGAAACAGGCAGCCAAAAGTGGGGCCTTTAGTTAAGAATTTATGTACAGGAAGAGTGGTGGCAACCCAGATTCACTTCACCAAGAGAGCAGAGTCAGCTCTGTGTCATGGCAGTGGACCAAGAGTGCCAGTGCGATGGGGGATCAGAAGGGACAAACACAAACAGGAGCTCTGAAACCACTGCAGCCAGAGCCAGCATAGGATATCCTGTATCCCACGAGAGAACATTTATAAAACATGGTGCAATACTCTGGTGTGTTTAAAGAGCAGAAATGAATTCCCCTTAATTGCACATTGCAGGATGAGGGAGTCTACAGAATCCTTCCCATAGAAACTGCTTACTTAGTTCTCTTTCTTGCTTGAGAGATTCCTCGGGAATGTAAGTGTAAATGTCTAAAAATTGTCCTGTCTCATCAAGTACCTCTCAGCAGCAACAACAATACAGATCCTGCTTCCAAAATCTACCTTAATTTGGGAAGTTTTTACAAAACTTGGGTAGCTGGAGAAAAAGAACATTTAAAAAATAATATGTGGGAATATTAAGCACTGATATTCCATCTCTCTTTAAAGAGATTTTTAATAAATTATATGAATAGATTTTATATTTGGATAATGAGTTCATCTTTAGCATTTCACAGATGTGTGCTATTTAAGTACTTCTGCAGAAAGATCATACATTCAAACACGGCCTTTGATTAGTCTTGCCTCATCTCTCATATTAGAAAGGACAAATGTTCTTAGAAAAAAAAGAAAAAAAGAGAGTATTTCTTTTTGCATTAGCTACCCCTGAAAATATCACACCCATGACCTGGTATGGGTTCTGGAAAGCAAGGTGAATTCTGTTCTTGTCATGAGAACAACAGTCTGGCTTATTAACCATGGGTCTCTTTTCTGCTTTCTAGTTCCTGGTATGTGTTACTTGGAGTAACAATTCGATTTTATCAAAGAATGCCAGTTTGAGATAAAAGGAAAAAGCAGAATTAAGTCTGCTCTCCTGAAGATTAGTGTACCTGGCACTGTCAGGAGCAGTAAGAGACATTTCTTGCAGTTAAATTAACAACTTGCATGAACATACACAAAGAGATAACCTCCCACTGAAGATTTAGCCATTCCAAGTACAACATACCCATACTAACTTGAATAGTGCCACACTACTATTTTCATCAAGCCCTTCTCACTTTCTACAGCTCCTTTGCTAACCCATCCTTTGCAAATAACACACTGTAACCCAGCTCCAAGTCAGTGACTAAGCCCAGCCCAGCAGAACCCCAGCACTGATGACACCATGTTAAAGGTACCTTTTTAGTCCATCGTTTTACCCCATTATATCCTTTGGTTACGAGCTGTCTATGAAAAAAGCTGTTAAAGAAATGAACCTAAAAAAAGAGAGAGAGAGAGAGNCGGGGGTGGTGGAGAAGGGAGTAACTTCTGGCTTTAGTTGCTGGAAGCTGAGACTCAGAAAAAGAAAACGGATCAAAACAGTTATGAGATTTAGTCCAACAACATTGTCTTTGGTATTCAACTCTTATGACCGGCTCCCAACAAGAACAATATTCCGCTATATTTATGATATGACCAATCCAACTGGTACGTGAAAACCAACATTTAAGACAAAAAGATGTAGGCTTATGCAAAAAAAAGAATTAGCTCCAGGTTAACGCTATTATTCCCTGTGCTTAGCTTCTTCCAATTATAGGAACAGATTAATACAAATAGAAATCTGCAACATCTGTTTTTAATAATTCTGCTAGTGTAGAGGTGGTAGAAGGCTTGAGTTGTTACTTGAAAAAAAAGTTATAAAATTCAGCATCTGAGAACACAGTCTAACATCCATTAGCTATGCCAACAGACTTCAAAACCACATTCTGAGGTACCAGCACAAAATCTCCCATGAGGATTTCAATTATGCACTAGGAAGAAAAAGCAGACACAAGCAAACAGACACAATCTGCAATACCCCAAGCCTAGCATACTCAGGAAATACGGAGAATACTAATTGAAGAATCACCATCACCTCCAATCAAAGCAACAACGCTCTTTCCTCAGAGCTTGAAGATTTTAAGAGTTACATTNTCAGGAGCAGTAAGAGACATTTCTTGCAGTTAAATTAACAACTTGCATGAACATACACAAAGAGATAACCTCCCACTGAAGATTTAGCCATTCCAAGTACAACATACCCGTACTAACTTGAATAGTGCCACACTACTATTTTCATCAAGCCCTTCTCACTTTCTACAGCTCCTTTGCTAACCCATCCTTTGCAAATAACACACTGTAACCCAGCTCCAAGTCAGTGACTAAGCCCAGCCCAGCAGAACCCCAGCACTGATGACACCATGTTAAAGGTACCTTTTTAGTCCATCGTTTTACCCCATTATATCCTTTGGTTACGAGCTGTCTATGAAAAAAGCTGTTAAAGAAATGAACCTAAAAAAAGAGAGAGAGAGAGAGAGATGAATGAGTACAGAAATTTTCATGCACAGTCATTCCCCTTCCCGGGATAATTTATACAAAACAACTTGTAATGAGGCAATATTTAATGCAGGTTTAGAAACAGAACCCCAGTAGGGACAAACAGAGGCTTTGCCAAGCCTCAACTATTACTGTTCTTCAGCAAGCTAATAAAATAAGCCTTATTTC
>VYZR01032907.1:9839-23104 GCA_013400675.1 Oxylabes madagascariensis
TCAGTTGACAACCAATCAGGTGTACACTTACTTCAACTTTATCCTGCTAAGTACCAGACTTGAACATATCTCTCACAAAAAGGCACAGAATTTAACTCATTCTCATGTGAAGGATGACTACAAAGTCTGCATAGACTGGGTATTCCACTTAACCCTGCAAAGTGACATAAGGAGGTATTTAACCAGAGAGAAGACTCTTCTGCACACCAACTAGTTTCAGCTTCAAAAATTAACACACCAATTTTCAGTTAAATACAGCTACTTCACAGTAGGTACAAGTTGGACCCTAACTTTTGCTTGTAGCTAGACCATTAGAAATAACATAGTAAAATAGCAGATCTCTAACAGCTGCATTTTTTTCCTTTGTTGAAAATCCCCATTATATAGCGATAAGACAAACACTAGAGATGTACCCCAAAAAGTAACACCAGTGTAAGTAGCACTGGGGGGAATGAATGAAGGGAGGAAGATCACCAAGCATCCTTCTCCACACAGCAGAAACATCACCTCCTCCTGCGGAACCTGGGTTGGAGGCATGATTCTAACATGAGGTCACTTATACAGACACAACTTTCACATGTATCTCATGGCAACTGATATTGGAACTACTGCTCAGAGTCCCAGCTGGGTACACGCTGGTTTTTCTATGAGCTTCATCTCCAACTCCTCTGGCATGACACTGATGCTTCATTGGTTCCCTTTGAAACTCACATCTTCTCTGGCTATTTAATTTGTGACACTGGACAGTCAGTGAAGAGCAAAGAGAGTAGCTGTAAGTGATCAGAGCTACGTGCAAACATATTGGCACATCCAAGCCCTCCCTCTTCATGCTGGTAAATGTGTCATGGACAATATCTGGAAAGGTAAAGAACAACAAATAAGAGAATTTAAACTTTTTACTATGAAGTTTATCAAACCAAGTACTGCCTACAAAAAAAAAAAAAACAAAAAAACAAAAAAACAAAAAAACAAAAAAACAAAAAAACAAAAAAACAAAAAAACAAAAAAACAAAAAAACAAAAAAACAAAAAAACAAAAAAACAAAAAAACAAAAAAACAAAAAAACAAAAAAACAAAAAAACAAAAAAAAAACCACCACAAACCGAACCAACTGTTTAGGGTTCATAATTTTGAACTTGAAGATTTTTTTATCTTTTGTTCCTCTCTGGCTTCTTGGGGGGATAGCTTCAGACGGGTTTCCATGTGGCAACAGTAGCAACCCGAGAAGCTACATTTCACAATTCAAAACAGTTTCAGAGTGAATTTTGCAACACCTGTCCACAGCATGATGTCAGAGCCAGTCGAGCTTGGGCCACCATTCTTCAGTGCTCAGGAGTTTGTCTTTCATCCTCACCCTCATCGGAAAAGGGACATGAGACAGCAGCACCGACACCAATGGCTTGGAGGCTGCAGAGCTGACACTATCTGGAACCAGCCAGATGAGGTTTAGCAGATTCTTCAATTCCCAAGTTTCGGCCACCAGAATATGTCAGCTACCTTTGCCAAGGAGATTGAGGGGGCATTTGACTGAGTTTGGGCTCCAAGTTTTCTTTTTGTTTTGTCCTTGTTTCCTGCTGGTTGTTGTATGGGGAAGAGGAAGTTTTTGTAAACAAGGAGTTTTGGTCTCTGTGTTCCTGTTTTCTCGTTGTTCTCTCTCTCCAAATATAGTTGGGAGAGGTGGAAAACCTGCTGCCATCTTTCCCTTTGTCTGCCCAAACACAATTGTCTGTGGAGGGTGCCATCTCGGGGGTGGGCGTTCTCTGCAATTTTAGTTTTCTCCTTGTTCCTGGGGACTCAGAGATTTAGCAATTTTGTAGCTAGTGATAATTAACTGTTCTTTTTTGCCTGTTGGTATTTCATTTTTTAGTAAACTGCTATTTTTTCGCTTTTATCTACTCATATCTGTCTCTCCTTATTGGTGGAAAGGGATTGCTTAATATTAATGGGGAGGTAACCCATGTTAGAGCCTCCACCTCTTAAATTGTATTAAATCAAGACAGATGTGATTATATATTATTATGAAGTAATATCTGAGGGCAAAAGCTCTGTAGAATTGGAAGGGGTTTTGCAAGATGCTTTTACCTTCCCAACTGTTATTCAACTCACATAAGAATTACATGATTGTTAGTATTTGTTCTAATTTTATGGTATTTTTAAAAACTTCTTTTGAAGAAAACATATATCCGCACATAGCAGATGATTTGGGGAAAAACAATCAAGATAATATTTCATATGCAGAACAAACATCTTTTGACTATTTTATAGAAATGAGCTGTACTATTAGACATTTCCTCCTCCTCTTCCTCTGTTGGAGGACAGTTGGAGCATTTACAACCCACAGCCTTGGTACATTGCTTAGAACACTCCTTCTAGCAAGCCAAAATTGCAGACTTTTCATTTGCAATTTACAATTCATTTTCCAGAGTTAACCTCCAGCAAAAATTTTTAAAAAGCTTTTTAAAGAAATTATTTGCTTTTAATTGCTGTATAATGAAATGCACAGTTCATATTTCCTTACTTAAGAATTATTTACAAGAGTTTAGTAAGACTTTCCAGTGTAGCTCATAGTACTTGCCTTCCTTTATTGCACTCAGAGAGAAAACAAGCTTTAGAGTGGCTGCCTCAGCTTTTGACATATAATGTTTAAATGCGTAAGTCAGAGCAAGTATATGCCAAATGAGAAATTAAGCATCAGAAGACACACAGACAAATTTTAAAAGTCTAACCAGGAGGAAGAAACCCACAGACTGACAATTACGAGATTCATAAAACATGCAAGTACATCTGAAAAACTGAAAATTCTTTAAAAGTTTCCCTAAATTTTGTGGATGAAGGTATGCCAGGCAATTCTTCCATTAAAATACATAACTGTAAAAGGTACAAGATCCCTCCAGTTACTAAACACAGTTTTGAATTGCTCTCCAAATCCAAGAATCAAAAAGTTAATTAAATTTCTCATTATCTTGTTTTGAAAAACAGGTATCTGCCAAGGAAGGTGGGGACTTCCCTTGGAATGGCGAATATGACCTCCTTCCCTCTGAATTATAATAACTTTGAAAATACAGGGCTTTCAGGCAAAGATATGGGAAAAGGAATAATAGTTCTTTACGAGTATGTGTATGTATAACAAGGCAAGCAAACAACAACAACGGCAGCAACAACAAACAAGAAGAGTAAATGCAATAAACTCTCTTCCCGCTCTTTAATTTCCCCTTTGTTGCAGTTACGGTCACAACTGGCGGGGCGCTCGTAGCTCCCGGTGGGCCAGGCAGGTGCAGGGATTCCCTTGCGGCTGGAGACCATGTGGGTAATGACAGCTTGGCCTAGAGAGGAGGTCGTGGGTGGCAGCTTGTAGCCATTGCCAGGCTACCCCGCAGAGGTGGCTCCTACAGGACATACTTTCCCCACCGCTCCCCCTCGCTCAAAGTCTGGGACACAAAAAAAAAAAATCAACATATTAATGTCCAATTATGTTTTACTTAAGAAAGGATTGTAAGCATCCTGAAATCCATATGTCTGACTGGAGGCTTACATACAGCCGGCATCTTATATGAACACATAACTTTTAGTTTGCATAGGCTGTATAACAGAAACAGATAAACAGAAGTAAATCTCTTGGATATTCTTTAGAAATGAATTCATCACTTGCGCATATTCCTATATGATATTTCTGTTAAAGCTAATCAGATGACATTTGGATGACTCAACACTAATCACACAAAGGTATATTCAAGTTGATAAGGACAATTGCATACCCATGGCCTGAGGAGCAGGAAGAGAAGACTACTGTGGAAGAATCCCACACTGACCTCATTTACCCATTCAGAAGTTAGACCGTACTCCAGTGAAGGATTGCAGCATACTCTGAACTTTAAGGGGATAACTGACTTCAGCAGGGCTTTTCCCATACAAGCAGGGCTCAAAACTACTGTGACTAGAACATTATTGAAGCGGATTCATTTGCTCCTGACAGTATATAATTTGAAGCTTGCTGCCATAGTAATTTTAAAGTATCAGAGGGTTCTAATGTACACATTTCAAGAAAACATGTGTAGTGATACTAAAATATTACATAAAGCATAAAAATGCTGTATTGAATATTGTCATGAACATTTAATTAACAAGTGTCTTGTTTTGAAAAAGTTCTTGTTGCTCCTGAAGCAGTGAATGGTTACACCAAAATGTAGGTACTACCAGAAAGCAAAAGGGAGCAATAAAAAGATATTCATCCTTGGAAGATGGGGCTCTTTAAACCACTGAGAATGAGCATGTAGGTTTTGGAGCTGTTGGGGCTTTTTAACTTCCTTCGTGGTACATTGGGTATTTATTAGTCAATACATTGCTTTTGGAAGTTAGAAATTTTTCCTTAATCTCTGTTCGTTAAGATCATTCAGAGCAGATTTGGAATTGTTCTGTCTCCAGAAAGTCTCCAAGACTTTCTGTACTTGTAACTACCATAAACTCTCTAAGCAACATCAGTTAATGAAAATACCCCATCAGTATTGACTTCAGTAAAGCCAGGATTTTTATCCTTTTTCCACAGACATTTGTAAACGAGTGTAACAGATCTGGAGCTTGACAATACAGTATACCTGAATAATTGTCCTGTGTTTTATTTGAACAAGTAAGTTTCTGTTATGGGATTCCTTATGCAGCAAGATAGGGTTTCCTGCTTCTACTTCTCTGCAGTGCATTCATACTTGCTATGTAAACATTATTTCTACCAAGCTAAAAAAAGCAGAGCTTTAGAACATGGGAGGATTCAGGTAAACAAAAATAGTCCCTCATTAGCAAAGAATTTTTCTCAACTGTAGAGGCAGAACCCTGCTAAATAGTGATTATTTCTTTACACTGGGACATGTTCAAAGCACATTGAATCTTGCCACAAACTTCAATAGATTTTTTTATTAGTCTTTAATTAGTATTTACAGTTAGTCTGACTGTCTCATGGTAAAGGTTTGTTTAGCAATATTGATTATAGCATGTTTAGCAACATAATCAGAACCATGTCCATGCATACAGCCCATGTTTTGAGCAAGGTTCTGTAATAGTTGATGCGACTATGGCATTCTACATTCTAGGTCTTGTCTCCCTTGGTACAGACTGAAGTATCCTTTAGCATAATCCTGGAAAAGCCGGCAGCCCATGGCTTGGACAGAAGCACTCTTTGCTGGGTTAAGAACTGGTTGGATCGCCGGGCCCAGAGAGTGATGGTGAATGGGGCTGCATCCAGTTGGTGGCCAGTCACCAGTGGTGTCCCTCAGGGATCTGTGTATGGGCCCAGTCCTGTTTAAGATCTTTACTGATGATCTGGATGAACATTAGCAAATCTGCAGATGACACCAAGTTGCGTGCAATTGTCAATCTGCTGGAGAGTAGGAGAGCTCTGCAGAGGGACCTGGACAGGCTGCATCGGTGGGCTGAATCCAACAATATGAGGTCTAAAAAGACAAGTGCCAGGTCCTGCTCTTTGGTCACAACCACCCCCTGCAGCGCTCTAGGCTGAGGACAGTGGCTGGACAGTGCCCAGGCAGAAAGGGTCCTGGGGGTACTGATTGGCAGCAGCATGAACAAGAGCCAGCAATGTGCCTACGTGCCCAAGATGGCCAATAGCATCCTGGCCTGTATCAGGAACAGTGAGGCCAGCAGGACCAGGAAAGTGATTCTTCCCCTGTACTCAGCACTGGTGAGGCCACACCTTGAGTGCTGTTTCCAGTTCTGGGCCCCTCAGTTTAGGAAGGGTGTTTGAGATGCTGGAGCATGTCCAGAGAAATGCAACAAGGTGGGTGAAGGGTCTGGAACACGAGTCCCATGAAGAGCGGCTGAGGGAGCTGGGATTGTTTAGCCTGGAGAAAAGGAGGCTCAGGGGAGACCTTATCACTCTCTACAACTACCTCAAAGAAAGTTATAGCCAGGTGGGGTGAGTGTCTTATCCCCAGGCAACCACTGGCAGAACAAGAAGACACAGTCTTAAACTGTGGCAGGGAAGGTTTAGGCTGGACATTAGGAAGAATATTTTCACAGAAGGAGTGATTGGACATTGGAATGGGCTGCCCAGGAGGTGGTGGTGTCACCATCTCTGAAGGTGTTTAAGAAAACACTGAATGCGGCATTTAGTGCCATGGTCTAGATGACGGTGGTGTTAGGTCATAGGTTGGATGTGATGATCCCAAAGGTCTTTTCCAATCTAGTTGATTTTGCTGGAAAACTGCAAATACATAGTGAATGAACGCCCTGAACTTCATCTCCTGATACTGTTACCCTTGCAAAGGGATAATACTGGAAAAATACCTGAAAGAGGACAATCTTCTAGACTGGAAACAGATCCTGGTAGAAACACAAAAACACGGAAGAAAATAGGTGTTTCAGAAGCTATTTTTGCCAGCACACATTAACATCTGTGATCTATTCTCTAAATGAGAAACACAGTGAAAAAGCAGCCTGCGCACTTGCATCTATAGAACTACATTTTTTCACCTTTTGGGCTATCAGAGGGCAGTGGAAGTCTCCGAGCACTGCTGATACCCTGCCCAAGCTCCACACTGGAATTGATGCAATCTGTTAAACTCCACTGGCAAGACATTCTTTAGTTCCATATGCACACTGCCACGTAAAATTGCTAGGCTCAACTGCTTATTTTTCCATTTCATGTTACAGGTAACTGAAGGGCTCAGAAGCAGAAGAATGTTGCATTTGTAAAACACTTCAGAATATATAAGTACACTGAAGAGAGATTCATAAAATCAGTTGAGTTGTAAGGGGCCCATCAGGATCAACAAGTCCAACTCCTGGCCCTGTACAGAACAGCCCCAAGAGTCACACCATGTGCCTGAAAATATTGTCCAAATGCTTCTTGAGATGTGTCAGGCTTGGTGCTGTGACCACTTCCCTGGGGAGCCAGTTCCAGCGCCCAATCACCTTCTGAGTGCAGAACCTTTTCCTGATATCTAACCTAAACCTCCTCTTGCTCAGCTTCATGCAATTTCCTCAAGTTCTCTCACTGTTCATGAGAGTGAAGAGATCAGTTCCTGCCCTTCCACTTCCCCTTGTGAGGACATTGAAGAGTGCAATGAGGTCTCCCCTCATTCTCCTCTTCTCCAGGCTGAACAGACCAAGTGACCTGAACCACTCCTCATATGGCTTCCCCTCAAGGCCCTTCATCATTCTCATGGTCGTCTGGGTTGAGGCTGGCTGGATGCCAGAGATCCACCAAAGCCACTCACTCTCCTCTGCAGCTGGACAGAGTAGAGAAGATACAATGAAGGGTTCATGAGTTGAGACAAGGACTGGGAGAGATCCCTCACTAAATACCATCATGGGCAAAACAAGCTAGATTTAAAAATATAAGTTTAATTTATTAATAAGAAGATCAGAGCAGGATAATTGGAAATAAAATAAAACCTTAAAAACATCTTCCTCCCACCCCTCCCTCCTTCCCAGCTCTACCTCCTTCCCCAGAGGCACAGAGAGACAGGGAATGGAGGTTATGGTCGGTTCCACTATTTTTCTGCTACTCAGGGAGATGAGTCCTCACCCTGCTCCAGCATGGGGTTCCTCCCATGGAAAATAGTTCTCCATTAATTTCTCCAACATACGTCCATCTCATGACCAGCAGCTCCCTGTGAACTGCTGCGATGTGAGCCCATCCCACAGGCAACAGTCCTCCCCAAACTGCTGCAGTGTGGGTCACTCTTCCACGGGGTGCAGTTCTTCAAGGACAGGCTACTCCAGAGTGGGCTTCTCTCTCCACAGGCCTCCCACAGGGTCACAGCCTCCTCTCAGGCATCGACCTGCTCTGGCATGGGCTCCTCCATGGGCTGCAGGTAGATCTCAGCATCCCCTTGGTCCTCCATGGGCTGCAGGGGCACAGCTCCTTCACCATGCTTATTGCCACAGCCTGCAGGGGAATCCTAGCACCTGGAGCACCTCCTCCTCCTTCTCCACTGACTGTGGTGTCTGAAGAGTTGTCCTCTTCACATATTCTCACTACAGTCTTTTGTGGCTGCAATTACTTCTGCACAGTAACTCTTTTTTTCCCCTTCCCTCTTAAATCTGTTATCACAGATGTGTTCCTTGTTCCCATCATCTCTAATTAGCCCAGCCTTAACCAGTGTCACAACCATCTTTGGAGATCCCAGGGATTGGCTCTGCCAGACATGGAAAAAGCTTCTCGCAGCTTCTCACAGAAGCCAGCCCTGTGAGCAAAGCTTGGCCATGTAAACCCAAAACACCTCCTCTGGATGCTCTCTAATATCTCATGTGTTTTTTATATTGCGGTAATCTAAACTACACACACAACTCAAGATGAGGCAGCACTGGTGCAGATTCTTTAAGAAAGACACACTGACACAATACTATTCAAGCATAAGCCTCTTTGATACAGAAGTCTTCTACAAGTGGAGAGCACTGTAGTAAGCCCAACACACATTCTGTTGAGAAGAAAGCTTGTTAGCAATACTGTAATGCAATACTTGATTAACCACAGCAAAGGATAAACTCTCAAATTAATCCAGTTTTTGTCTGTGATTTAAAAGGAATCTCATAGTATGAAGCTGTAGTATGGAAATTGGGGTTTGTGAATGCACCTGGCTTTCTCATCTTTGCAGCTTAAATGTCAAAACCTTCATCAGGCTGTTGGGAAAAAAACCCCATATGAAAATATTACACCCATGCCTATATATGCACTGGCAGAATAATTATTTCTTTGTCCCTCCTTTTAGAAACAGCTTTTAAAGCTCTCCATTAATGTTCTACTTTTTCACCTGTTACCTGTTTTCTTCTTTGAAGAAAAGTTTTCCACCTGTCAAAAACCAGTTGGTTTCTTGCAGGGGGATTGTTGTGGTTGTGGTTCAGCCTTAAAACCATAATCCATGAGAAAGTCACTACCAAAACTAAAGAAAAATGAATCACACACTTTTTCCAAGTTTGAACTACACAGAGAACCACAGAATTACAGAATTGCGAAGTTTGGAAGGAACCTCTGTAGATCATCTAGTCCAGCACTCTGCCAAGACAGCTTACACAGGAATGCATCCATGTGGGAGAGGGACTCCACAATCTCCCTGGGCAGCCTCTTCCAGTGCTCTGCCACCCTCAATATAAAGAAGCTCTTCTTCATGTTGAGGTGGAACTTTTTGTGGTTTAGCTTATGGCCGTCACTCCTTGTCCTGCCACTGAGCACCATGGAAGAGTCTGGCATCATCCCCTTGGCAACTTCCTTTGAGATATTTCTGTGCATCAGGCCCAGCTTCCACAGTCTCTCCTAATAAGAGAGATGCTCCAGACCTCTAATTATTTTTGTGGCCCTCTGCTGGGCGGTCTCCTTGTCTTTATTGTACTGAGGAGCCCAGAATTGGACACAGCACCCCAGATGTGGCCTCACTCGGGGGAATAGAGGGAAAAGATCACCTCTCTCAACTTGCTGGTCACACTCTTCCCACACTCTTACATGCTAGAGAAGAGGCCATCTCTTTTTCGTGGGTCTTTGATCTGTATTTCATAACTCTGATTTAGGAACAACTCAGAAAGAAATCACAATCTTTTAACAATGGTTACCCAAATATTTTCTGACATGCGACTGCAGCATAAAGTGACTCAGTTATACACCTACACACCTCAAATGCTGATGTGAGCTTGCCCACAAATCCATTCTTATCAGATCCATTGTGAGGGCAAAAAAGTACTATTTTAGTAAAGCTTAATAAAATAATAATTATTCTTTTCTTTCTCTAGCCTGAAGGGAAGAGATGAAATCATGAAATGGGAGGATAAATATATATATTTTATCCTCCTATGCTTTATCCTTCTATGCTCATGCTGGAGACAGCTGCAGATACAGTGAGTGTCCAACGTGGCATTAACCAAAACAAAACTGACTCAAAGTAGAAAGATACTGACCATGAAACAAACCATATTTTAAAAAATCAACTTCAAAAAAAAAATCATTAAATCACATTGAGGGAGGGATTGATACCATGGCCAGCAACACCTCTGCTAACAGTACACATCTGGATGTAAGTCAAGTCTAGAGACAGCTTCATACACTTGTTCTTGGTTTTGTAAACTTTATCTGAAACACCGTGGGCCCAAATTTGCCACTAGACAATTCCTGGTGCCAATCTACCATCATCTAAAGTGTAAAAATGGAATTAAGGGGATTAACATTAATTTTGCAACAGCTAAAAGCTTTGTAATGTACTGATACAGAACAGGAATGTAACAGAATTGAGCCCTGGTTTTATGCTTTTCTCAGTCCTTGCAGCACCACTACCACAAGCATGGTTTGCTGATGCCTTGTAAGATGGGCCCCTGAAATTGTATCTGAGCAGATGCTGAATGGATAAAGGTGAAGAGAAAGGATATAACACAGATCTAGTTTTATTAGCCTCAGTTTTCTTGTAGACAACTGTTTCACACAGCTCTCTGCCACCATGTAATCCCGGCTACTAGTCCTAATCTTTCACCTTTCTGAGTCCTTATTACAATTAGTTCAATATATAAAACCATAACAAACTTGCTAGAAAAATAACTCAATTCTTCGACCTTACCAAAGCACCTCTTTTCTCACTGCCATGTCCTCCTTCCACACTGCATCTCCTGCTCTCTTCTAGCCCCACCTTCTTCACACCCCCATGTTGGCAGTTACTGTCTCCTCTTTGCATATCACCCTGGTGTGTACTAGACACCTATTCCCAGTTCTACTTCAGCATGGTAACATTTTCTCACTAAATCATACATGAAATTATATTCACAATTGTAAATAACACTCAAGAGTAGCTAAATAAGTTTCAGAAAATTCTCCTCTCCTGTCAGAGATAAAATTGGTGTAGTATAGGAATTAAAGTGACTTCAAGTTGCTGATAGTAGTAATTATATCTGTTCAAATGATAATCCAGTGTTGTTTCTCCATAGGAACCTGAAGCATTTATTTTGCAGTAAAGGGATTGTATTGAACACTTAAAGCGAAAAAAAGCACTTGGCTTTGCAATGCTCCCATTTTTAACATTGTAAATAACTAGTTGAAGCAGTGGAGAATCAAGAGCCAAGTATCCCCTATTATGAGAGTTTAATGTGTCTACTTTGTGCAAAGACCAGTGTTTATATATATATCAAAAAATCTAGATGTCAGTCACTGTTCTAGAAAAACTACCAGGTAATATGATAGATTTTGTCTGTTGGAAATAGTAATGGCAAGATCTCTGGGAAATTTTTCATTCAAAATGAAAATTCAGCTGTGTTAGAACCTTTAATCCTACCATTCTTATGGAAGTGGAATAAACGCCCATATGTTTCAGTCTGACATTTTATAAGCAGGATAGTTCTTAGTGCTTCAGTCAAAGTTACTTTTTCTTTAAAAATTATATTTTTTAATCTTCTAAAATCATGCAAAGACAACAATCCCCACTTTAAAATAGAATAAGACTTTTTTAGAATTTGACATATGGCTCAGAATAAATATATACATGTGTATATACGTGTATGTATATACACACACATACAAACATAAACTTCCCACAATTTCTAGGAAGCAAAATAACAGTATATATCAACGATAATATTGAGAAAGAAGTAACAATAAAAGAACCTAATCTGTGAAGTTGTTACACAAACAATATAGTTTTTTATGTAATTAGAGGGTCATTATTATGTATATTTACAAGCAAAACAAATTATTTTAATTATGTTGCTTAACAGTACAAATACTGTTTTTCCACATTTTGTATATGTAGATTTATACATTTTAAGGAACTGAGAAATTTTGCCAGTTAGATTTGCCAGCAGAAATTTCTGAGCGACAAGGGAATCTGCCCCTGGATTTTCTATTTCTGTCTTTAACCCTAACCAGATCCAGTCCCCTTTCCATTGTTACTTTCATCTAGGTTTGCCCACACACAGGGCAAGTCCTCTTCCCTACTGTCCCTCATAGCTCCAAACCTCTCTTGGATCCACTCTTCCTTCAGGCTGCTTCTTCTCCATGCCTTGTCACTCTCTAGCCCTGGTCAACTACTTGTGCATTTATTGTTTCACTCCATATCTTTTATCTTCCCTGGCTCTTGTCCTGTCTTCATTTGAATCATACATGCTCTTTTCTCCATCCCCTGTGAATATGTTCATGGAGTACGTAGAAAAGGAAAGGGTCCCTGATGTCACCTCTGCAATTTCCCAAAACAGACATAGTGGGAAGCTAGTATTTCAATGGGGACAGAAATCTGATACTCCTAAGAGGCAAGAAGATATGGGCTTTACTTGGTGCAATGAATAGGACAAAGATACTATGGAATTGGTGGTCATGAAGTTTGGAATTGGATGGAGTTTTTCAGGAAGCACTTACACAAATACCTGTCAGATGTGACTCAGATAAGCTGATCCATGTGCAGGTGATTTTCTGAGGTTCCTTTCTGAGGTTCCTTTTTCTGTGAATTTTTAGGAGATGTAGCTATTTAGAGTTCTGAAGTAAACATGTGCCAACTACATTTCTCAAAGGTTTGGAATATAATCAAGCATGGATGGCTTGTCACAGGATACCTGAAGAGACATGCTCCTACTCCTCACCACATTCAGAGATTTGCTCTTAAGTATGACATGTTTTTAAAATAGGAAAAAATACCCCATATTTCTCTATCTTCCTTGGGAACCACTGAAGTATTTTAGCAGAAATTGCCTTCAAAAGTATCCAGGAACAGTTAACCAACCCGGTGGAAATACTAAGAGCAGCAGCAAAGGTCTTAAAATAGGAAATACTGGGCTACTTCAATTATAGAAGGTTCTACAAGTTCTGCCAGTATTTTCCCCTTAGGCTCTCACAAAATGGAGAAGCAAAGAGAGAAATATCTCACAACTTCACAGAATCTTTTAAGCCTCCTATGTTCCTATTTAAAAGGGATTATGAAATAAAATGGAGTAAAAAGCTCCTTAAAATTTCAAAGGGAACTCTTGCGTCGACACCAAAATTGCTATTTCAATATTTTTTCCCATGTCTGACTAATTTTAAGGTATTCGCTATTAGCATAACTGTCATTCTTTGCTTTGCTTCTTTCTCTTTGCTGTTTTTATTCACCCTTTGACTTGGAGTTGAAGAATGCAACTTGCAATAGAAAGTATAGAAAGAGGGAATTTAATTGATGTTAATTTCTATGAATTTAATTTGTTTTCTTTTTCACTGGTCCAGGTATACCAACTGAATAATGCTCTAGAAAGACAGGTCTTTGTCAAATGCCACAGCGAGCAACACTGCAGCCCACAGTGTAAAAAAAAAAAAAAAAAAG